>JAEHOC010000037.1:325000-500000 GCA_016834605.1 Chlamydomonas incerta
CGGACTGGGGCCGCCCCGCGCCCCGCGACCACGGGCCGGCGCGCACCGAGCGGGCGCCAGGCAGCTACGAACACCCGTGCAGTGCTGGCTGTCCGACGGCACCTTCTTCAGGCCGCCCACGCACAGCAGGTGCCAGCCGCCGTCACAGCCGTCGCACAGGAGCATCTGGGGCGCATTGCCGGCTTTGCGGCACACCTCGCAGCACTGCTCGTCGGGCGTCCAGCACACCGATACGCCGCCGCCAGCCCGCACTCCAGCCGGCCGTCGGGCGCCACCAGTGCCACGCCCCCACGCGGCCCGGCAGACCGCACACGGCGCACCTGGAACGGCTGCACGAACACAGCCAACGGCCCAGGCTGACACTCGAAGACGTAGCTATCCCGCGCCAAAGGCACCACCGGACCAGGCCGGGCCTACCGGTCCCAGCCACAGGCGGCACGCGCGACGGCTGCTGCGGCTGTTGCAGCGGCAGGGGCCCAGGCTGCAGCTGCCGCATGTGCTGTTGCGGCTGCTGTGGCTGCTGCGGCTGCTGCGGCTGCTGCGGCTGCTGCGGCTGCTCCTGCGGCGGCGGGGAGGGCCTGGACGGCGCCGGCACCGCGGCGCGGGCAGGGGCCCACGAGCGGGGACGACCGGGCTGATAGGCGGCACCACCGGCGCCGACCCCCGGCCCTTGCGCACCCCAGCCGCTGAGGCCACTGCGGGCGGGCTGGGGCATGCCAACTCTCGCCCTTGTCCTGTTCCTACCGCCACCTACCACGCCACTGCGGGCGCAGCCGGCCAGCTACCCGCCGGGAGCACAGCTTGCCGGCAGGCTTGCCGGTCCCGGCTGTCACGGCGTTGCCACCCGTTTCACTCACAGCCACCCGCCACGCCGCCTCGCTCTCGCCCTAGCCGTACTTCTTCAGGACGCCGTAGCGCTCCTCGCCGGGCTTGTTCGCTGCCGAGGTGCAGGGGGCCAGTCGTGGGTTGGGGGGTGGGGGCAGGAGGGGGCGCCCAACCAGAAAAAAGTTTCATGGGTTGGGGGGCAGGGACCAGCCCAGGGCAGGGGGCAGGGGGCAGGGGGCAGGGGGCAGGGGGCAGGGGGCAGGGGGCAGGGGGCAGGGGGCAGGGGGCAGGGGGCAGGGGGCAGGGGGCAGGGGGCAGGGGGCAGGGGGCAGGGGGCAGGGGGCAGGGGGCAGGGGGCAGGGGGCAGGGGGCAGGGGGCAGGGGGCAGGGGGCAGGGGGCAGGGGGCAGGGGGCAGGGGGCAGGGGGCAGGGGGCAGGGGGCAGGGGGCAGGGGGCAGGGGGCAGGGGGCAGGGGGCAGGGGGCAGAAAAGTTTAGTGGGCCAATCAAGCGGTCAACGGGCGCCGAACGTTGGCGCGCTCCGGGTGTGCTCGTCAGGGCGGTTGACAGCGTCGGGCCTCAAGAGGAGCACTGCTCTTACCCAAGCGCTTATGATAACATGACGGCCAGCCTATATTTACCGTTGTCGGCGGCGCGGAGAATGCCGAGAGCTCAGAACTTTGAAGGTGAGGGGTAGACAGTAGTCCCGAACACGAGCAACTGTTTGAATCTCACAATGTCTATCTCAGGCAATGCTGTCGTCCGGGGTTCGAGTAGCATGAGCATGAGCATGTTACATGGCTTGAAGTCCATGCGGCCCCACTAACTCCTTCGAGTAGCGAGAAGCCCGGAATGGGTCGTCCGTTCCTGGCGGATTGTTTACGACGCGCGACGCCGCGCAACGACACAACTAGGTCGCTGCCCCGGTTTGCAGAGCCATAGCAATACGTTCAAGTAGCCAGGTGGCGCTTGCACTACGCCCGGCGCTTACCTCCGTGGCAGCGCGACGCATTCGTCCGGCGCGCCTCATAGGCCATCAGCGCCGCAGCAACGCTTCTGCAACCAATTGATAGGATACCGACTTGGACATGCCACAAGCAAGGCTTTGAGGCTCCTGTTGAGGCGAAACTTTCGCATTCCCGCCCATTCGCTTCTCGAGGCTTTGAGCGAGAGTGTGAGGCGAGAGTGTGCAAGTGCGATAGCGCAGCAGTAACCCTGTGCATGGTGTGCGCACGGAGGGGCGCCTCGCCCTGCGCCCCGCTTCTCTTGATTTTAGTGTCCCTAGCTTCCTCGGCTCAGTACGCTTTCTCGCTACACAACGACCCCCAAGGTATGTGGTGGGTGTTGCTCCCTGGCGCCGTGGCTCGCCACGTACTTGGCGAACCAGATGCGGCCCTGAGTTTCGCGCCGAAGCGTTGTGCTTTTCGTTAGCAACCCTACCCACAGACCTGCAGCATGTATACTAGATGGTGTTTGGTGGGGGCGGCGTGGAGCACGACGATGCCACATGCGACACAGCGCAGCCTCGGCATGGCGGTCCGCACGTCGGTACTCTGCTAGCGTCGTGTTCACACCAGTCCACCAAACACGGTCTAGGTGGTGGTTACGCGCGTCAGCTTGTCGATCTGCTCTTTGCATAGCGCTGGCCATGGTCGCATGCGAACTCGCCCTGCGCTTGCTCGGCAAACAGGTTCTGGAGCTTTGGGCTTGAAGGATGATGGCTCCGCTGGTGCTGCCCGGTGCGTTAGGCATACGTTGGTCGGCGGTTTTACTTTGGGTGGGGCCACGCTAACCGGTGGGGCCGCAGCTAACTGCCTGTGCGGCCTGAGTTGCGGTCGTTTCGCCTCACATCTTCGGCGCAGCAAACGGTCAATGGATGCCCATGATGCATGCATGGCGATGATGCACAGCCCCCATGGCCATGCATGCATCACGTCTGACGCCCCGCTATAACACGTGTTATGTATGTGCAGGTGCATGCGGCTCACCACGCACGAGTCCAGCTGCGCAACAAGCTTCGAGGGCGGGCAAGAGGCCCTGTACTGCAAGGTCTGCCTGAGCTGGCACGATGACGACGAGGACGGCCTGGCGTGCCGGCAGGCCTTCGAGGCTGTGCGCCATGTCTGCGCCGCGGACCGCCTGACCCAATGGTATTCGGGGCCAGGGAAGCTGGCTGCGGCAGGCAGCACGGGTCTGCGAACATCATGGGCACGCGGCGACAGCGGTGAGTTCCATACGGTTTCAGGGCGTGCCCATCGCAACGCAACGCATTGACATACGTGCACATGAAGATGCGTTTGCTGACAGCGAATCGCTGCGCTGGCGGGCAATGCATTCCACTTGTTGTGCCTGTGACCACCCGTAGTTGCGCCGGCGCTTTCACAGGCGCATTTTGCCAATGGGCGCGGTGGGCTCCCGATGCTGAGGAGGCACAGGTCGTGTTCGGCGTGAGCGCTGGCGTGGCTGCTAGCTGCAGCGAAGGTGCGTGGCGCACAGGTTGGCAGATCTGTATTCGGACCAGACAGTGTCTTGAAGCGCGTGCGCGCGCCGGCCGCAGCTCAACGCATGTTCGCCAATCGCACCATACTAACCGTACTACTGTATGCCTGTGCACTCGTGCAGGCGGTGAGCCCGTCAGTGTGGAGGGCGCCGTTTCCGGCGTTTGCCGCCAAAGCCGGTCAGGCTGCGGGCGCTCCGGCCCCACGGCGGGCGAGTGCCACTGGACGTTCCGCGTTCAACGGCCATGGGGCTTCAGAGCTGTCGGCTCTCAGGCCGACTCCGCGGTTCGCCGTGCGCTGGTTAAGGCGAACGATCCTCCAGACCCGCCCAGCCCTGCCCCGCCCCGCCCTAAGCCGCCCAGCCCCGCCCCGCCCAGCCCCGCACCGGTGACGCCCGGCAGCACCTGCACCAGCGCGCAGCTGTACAACACCGACCAGCAGGCTGTGACGTCCATCAGCGGCCCCGTGTTCGCGGGTGCTGACGCGCAGCCCGTGGGCACGGCGACCCTGTACCCCAACACGCCCTCGGGGTCCCTGACCATCACGCTGGTCCGCAACGCCAGCATGTACCCGGGTCAGAGCTGGGCGACGTCGGATGCGCTGTGGGAGCTGTACACGGACATCGGCACTTTCAAAGCCGACATCTCGGTGAGAGAGATAGGAATAGCGGTGACTGTGTGCATGCATGCTGTAGCTCGAGCCTGAGCTTGCAGTAAATGTGGGTGGCTGCACGGTGTCCGTGAATATTGCATGTTAGCTAGTACGTACCGTGCGGAGCCTGGGGCCTTTCATCGGCATGTTCCAACCTGCTGTACCTGTTTTCCACACGTGCAGTCTCGCGGTTGCAGCCGGCCCAACGCAATGGGCAACAAGTTCAACCACACCGTCATCCCAAGCAACACCAACTCCTTCAGCATCACCATCCCGTACGCCAACATGGGCCTCGGGACTGACGACTGTGTTCCCCAGCGCTTCTTCATCATCGTACACACCGGTGTCAGCGTGAGTCTGGGCGCATGGTACCCCGTAGAGCCTCAGCTGCCGTGTTTTCGCTCTCGTGCTCATCTATGCGTTCTCTTGCAAACACGTGCAGAGTGAGACTGCGTTTCTGTCGTGGCGCTACATGACCAAGACCGGCCAATTCCCGGACGAAATGTGCGACTCGGTCGACAACTCTTGGTTTGGCTATGGCGATTTCTACCTGACCTGCGGCACGTGCGCCGGCCTTCCGCCGTCGCCAGCTCCGCCTAGCCCGGCGCCGCCCAGCCCCGCGCCTGGCCAGCAGCCTCCCAAGCCTCCGTCGCCTAAGCCTCCATCGCCCGCGCCGCCCTCGCCCGCCCCTAGCGCCAAGCCGCCCAGCCCGGCTCCTCCCAGCCCTGCGCCTGGCGCGCAGCCGCCGTCGCCCGCCCCGCCCAGCCCTAAGCCGCCCAGCCCCGCCCCGCCCAGCCCCGCCCCGGTGACGCCCGGCAGCACCTGCACCAGCGCGCAGCTGTACAACACCGACCAGCAGGCTGTGACGTTCATCAGCGGCCCCGTGTTCGCGGGTGCTGACGCACAGCCCGTGGGCACGGCGACCCTGTACCCCAACACGCCCTCGGGCGCCCTGACCATCACGCTGGTCCGCAACGCCAGCATGTACCCGGGTCAGAGCTGGGCGACGTCGGATGCGCTGTGGGAGCTGTACACGGACATCGGCACTTTCAAAGCCGACATCTCGGTGAGAGAGATAGGAATAGCGGTGACTGTGTGCATGCATGCTGTAGCTCGAGCCTGAGCTTGCAGTAAATGTGGGTGGCTGCACGGTGTCCGTGAATATTGCATGTTAGCTAGTACGTACCGTGCGGAGCCTGGGGCCTTTCATCGGCATGTTCCAACCTGCTGTACCTGTTTTTCCACACGTGCAGTCTCGCGGTTGCAGCCGGCCCAACGCAATGGGCAACAAGTTCAACCACACCGTCATCCCAAGCAACACCAACTCCTTCAGCATCACCATCCCGTACGCCAACATGGGCCTCGGGACTGACGACTGTGTTCCCCAGCGCTTCTTCATCATCGTACACACCGGTGTCAGCGTGAGTCTGGGCGCATGGTACCCCGTAGAGCCTCAGCTGCCGTGTTTTCGCTCTCGTGCTCATCTATGCGTTCTCTTGCAAACACGTGCAGAGTGAGACTGCGTTTCTGTCGTGGCGCTACATGACCAAGACCGGCCAATTCCCGGACGAAATGTGCGACTCGGTCGACAACTCTTGGTTTGGCTATGGCGATTTCTACCTGACCTGCGGCACGTGCGCCGGCCTTCCGCCGTCGCCAGCTCCGCCTAGCCCGGCGCCGCCCAGCCCCGCGCCTGGCCAGCAGCCTCCCAAGCCTCCGTCGCCTGAGCCTCCGTCGCCCGCGCCGCCCTCGCCCGCCCCTAGCGCCAAGCCGCCCAGCCCGGCTCCTCCCAGCCCGGCGCCTGGCGCGCAGCCGCCGTCGCCCGCTCCTCCCAGCCCTGCGCCTGGCGCGCAGCCGCCGTCGCCCGCCCCGCCCAGCCCTAAGCCGCCCAGCCCCGCCCCGCCCAGCCCCGCACCGGTGACGCCCGGCAGCACCTGCACCAGCGCGCAGCTGTACAACACCGACCAGCAGGCCGTGACGTCCATCAGCGGCCCCGTGTTCGCGGGTGCTGACGCGCAGCCCGTGGGCACGGCGACCCTGTACCCCAACACGCCCTCGGGCGCCCTGACCATCACGCTGGTCCGCAACGCCAGCATGTACCCGGGTCAGAGCTGGGCGACGTCGGATGCGCTGTGGGAGCTGTACACGGACATCGGCACTTTCAAAGCCGACATCTCGGTGAGAGAGATAGGAATAGCGGTGACTGTGTGCATGCATGCTGTAGCTCGAGCCTGAGCTTGCAGTAAATGTGGGTGGCTGCACGGTGTCCGTGAATATTGCATGTTAGCTAGTACGTACCGTGCGGAGCCTGGGGCCTTTCATCGGCATGTTCCAACCTGCTGTACCTGTTTTTCCACACGTGCAGTCTCGCGGTTGCAGCCGGCCCAACGCAATGGGCAACAAGTTCAACCACACCGTCATTCCAAGCAACACCAACTCCTTCAGCATCACCATCCCGTACGCCAACATGGGCCTCGGGACTGACGACTGTGTTCCCCAGCGCTTCTTCATCATCGTACACACCGGTGTCAGCGTGAGTCTGGGCGCATGGTACCCCGTAGAGCCTCAGCTGCCGTGTTTTCGCTCTCGTGCTCATCTATGCGTTCTCTTGCAAACACGTGCAGAGTGAGACTGCGTTTCTGTCGTGGCGCTACATGACCAAGACCGGCCAATTCCCGGACGAAATGTGCGACTCGGTCGACAACTCTTGGTTTGGCTATGGCGATTTCTACCTGACCTGCGGCACGTGCGCCGGCCTTCCGCCGTCGCCAGCTCCGCCTAGCCCGGCGCCGCCCAGCCCCGCGCCTGGCCAGCAGCCTCCCAAGCCTCCGTCGCCTAAGCCTCCATCGCCCGCGCCGCCCTCGCCCGCCCCTAGCGCCAAGCCGCCCAGCCCGGCTCCTCCCAGCCCGGCGCCTGGCGCGCAGCCGCCGTCGCCCGCTCCTCCCAGCCCTGCGCCTGGTGCGCAGCCGCCGTCGCCCGCGCCGCCCAGCCCTAAGCCGCCCAGCCCCGCCCCGCCCAGCCCTAAGCCGCCCAGCCCCGCCCCGCCCAGCCCCGCACCGGTGACGCCCGGCAGCACCTGCACCAGCGCGCAGCTGTACAACACCGACCAGCAGGCCGTGACGTTCATCAGCGGCCCCGTGTTCGCGGGTGCTGACGCACAGCCCGTGGGCACGGCGTTCCTGTACCCCAACACGCCCTCGGGCGCCCTGACCATCACGCTGGTCCGCAACGCCAGCATGTACCCGGGTCAGAGCTGGGCGACGTCGGATGCGCTGTGGGAGCTGTACACGGACATCGGCACTTTCAAAGCCGACATCTCGGTGAGAGAGATAGGAATAGCGGTGACTGTGTGCATGCATGCTGTAGCTCGAGCCTGAGCTTGCAGTAAATGTGGGTGGCTGCACGGTGTCCGTGAATATTGCATGTTAGCTAGTACGTACCGTGCGGAGCCTGGGGCCTTTCATCGGCATGTTCCAACCTGCTGTACCTGTTTATCCACACGTGCAGTCTCGCGGTTGCAGCCGGCCCAACGCAATGGGCAACAAGTTCAACCACACCGTCGTCCCAAGCAACACCAACTCCTTCAGCATCACCATCCCGTACGCCAACATGGGCCTCGGGACTGACGACTGTGTTCCCCAGCGCTTCTTCATCATCGTACACACCGGTGTCAGCGTGAGTCTGGGCGCATGGTACCCCGTAGAGCCTCAGCTGCCGTGTTTTCGCTCTCGTGCTCATCTATGCGTTCTCTTGCAAACACGTGCAGAGTGAGACTGCGTTTCTGTCGTGGCGCTACATGACCAAGACCGGCCAATACCCGGACGAAATGTGCGACTCGGTCGACAACTCTTGGTTTGGCTATGGCGATTTCTACCTGACCTGCGGCACGTGCGCCGGCCTTCCGCCGTCGCCAGCTCCGCCTAGCCCGGCGCCGCCCAGCCCCGCGCCTGGCCAGCAGCCTCCCAAGCCTCCGTCGCCCGCGCCGCCCTCGCCCGCGCCGCCCAGCCCTGAGCCCGTTGCCAAGCCGCCCAGCCCGGCTCCTCCCAGCCCGGCCCCTGGCGCCCCTCCGCCCTCGCCGGAGCCTCCCAGTCCCGCGCCGCCTTCGCCCGAGCCTCCCAGCCCGGCCCCTGGCGCTCCTCCGCCCTCGCCTGAGCCTCCCAGCCCCGCGCCGCCTTCGCCCGAGCCTCCCAGCCCGGCCCCTGGCGCCCCTCCACCCTCGCCTGAGCCTCCCAGTCCCGCGCCGCCGTCTCCCGAGCCTCCCAGCCCGGCCCCTGGCGCTCCTCCGCCCTCGCCTGAGCCGCCCAGCCCCGCGCCGCCGTCGCCCGAGCCTCCATCGCCCGCGCCGCCTTCGCCCGAGCCCCCGAGCCCTGCTCCGCCGTCGCCCGCGCCGCCATCGCCTGAGCCGCCCAGCCCCGCGCCGCCGTCGCCTGAGCCTCCCAGCCCGGCCCCTTGCGCTCCTCCGCCCTCGCCTGCGCCACCCAGCCCCGCGCCGCCGTCGCCAGAGCCCCCGAGCCCTGCTCCGCCGTCGCCCGCACCGCCCTCGCCTGAGCCTCCCAGCCCCGAGCCGCCGTCGCCCGAGCCGCCCAGCCCAGCACCGCCGTCGCCCGCGCCGCCCTCGCCTGAGCCTCCCAGCCCCGCGCCGCCGTCGCCCGAGCCTCCCAGCCCTGCCCCTGGCGCTCCTCCGCCCTCGCCTGCGCCGCCCAGCCCCGCGCCGCCGTCTCCCGAGCCTCCATCGCCCGCGCCGCCTTCGCCCGAGCCCCCGAGCCCTGCTCCGCCGTCGCCCGCGCCGCCCTCGCCTGAGCCGCCAAGCCCCGCGCCGCCGTCGCCTGAGCCTCCCAGCCCGGCCCCAGGCGCTCCTCCGCCCTCGCCTGCGCCACCCAGCCCCGCGCCGCCGTCGCCCGAGCCTCCATCGCCCGCGCCGCCTTCGCCCGAGCCCCCGAGCCCTGCTCCGCCGTCGCCCGCACCGCCCTCGCCTGAGCCTCCCAGCCCCGCGCCGCCTTCGCCTGAGCCTCCCAGCCCTGCCCCTGGCGCTCCTCCGCCCTCGCCTGCGCCGCCCAGCCCCGCGCCGCCGTCGCCCGAGCCTCCATCGCCCGCGCCGCCTTCGCCCGAGCCCCCGAGCCCTGCTCCGCCGTCGCCCGCACCGCCCTCGCCTGAGCCTCCCAGCCCCGCGCCGCCTTCGCCCGAGCCCCCGAGCCCTGCTCCGCCTTCGCCCGCACCGCCCTCGCCTGAGCCTCCCAGCCCCGCGCCGCCTTCGCCCGAGCCTCCCAGCCCGGCCCCTGGCGCCCCTCCGCCCTCGCCTGAGCCTCCCAGCCCCGCGCCGCCTTCACCCGAGCCTCCCAGCCCGGCCCCTGGCGCTCCTCCGCCCTCGCCTGCGCCGCCCAGTCCCGCGCCGCCGTCTCCCGAGCCTCCCAGCCCGGCCCCAGGCGCTCCTCCGCCCTCGCCTGAGCCGCCCAGCCCCGCGCCGCCGTCGCCCGAGCCTCCATCGCCCGCGCCGCCTTCGCCCGAGCCCCCGAGCCCTGCTCCGCCGTCGCCCGCACCGCCCTCGCCTGAGCCTCCCAGCCCCGCGCCGCCTACGCCCGAGCCCCCGAGCCCTAATCCGCCGTCGCCCTCGCCGCCCTCGCCTGAGCCGCCCAGCCCCGCGCCGCCTTCGCCTGAGCCTCCCAGCCCGGCCCCTGGCGCCCCTCCGCCCTCGCCTGAGCCTCCCAGCCCGGCCCCTGGCGCTCCTCCGCCCTCGCCTGCGCCGCCCAGCCCCGCGCCCCCTTCGCCCGAGCCTCCCAGCCCGGCCCCTGGCGCTCCTCCGCCCTCGCCTGTGCCGCCGAGCCCCGCGCCCCCTTCGCCCGAGCCTCCCAGCCCGGCTCCCGGCGCCCCTCCCCCGTCTCCTGAGCCTCCCAGCCCGGCCCCTGGCGCTCCTCCCCCGTCTCCTGAGCCTCCCAGCCCGGCCCCTGGCGCTCCTCCGCCCTCGCCTGCACCCCCCAGTCCCACGCCGCCGTCTCCTGAGCCTCCCAGCCCGGCCCCTGGCGCTCCTCCGCCCTCGCCTGAGCCTCCCAGCCCTGCGCCGCCTTCGCCCGAGCCTCCCAGCCCGGCCCCTGGCGCCCCTCCACCCTCGCCTGAGCCTCCCAGCCCTGCGCCGCCTTCGCCTGAGCCTCCCAGCCCGGCCCCTGGCGCCCCTCCGCCCTCGCCGGAGCCTCCCAGCCCCGCGCCGCCGTCGCCCGAGCCTCCATCGCCCGCGCCGCCTTCGCCCGAGCCCCCGAGCCCTGCTCCGCCGTCGCCCGCACCGCCCTCGCCTGAGCCTCCCAGCCCCGCGCCGCCTTCGCCTGAGCCTCCCAGCCCTGCCCCTGGCGCTCCTCCGCCCTCGCCTGCGCCGCCCAGCCCCGCGCCGCCGTCGCCCGAGCCTCCATCGCCCGCGCCGCCTTCGCCCGAGCCCCCGAGCCCTGCTCCGCCGTCGCCCGCACCGCCCTCGCCTGAGCCTCCCAGCCCCGCGCCGCCTTCGCCCGAGCCCCCGAGCCCTGCTCCGCCTTCGCCCGCACCGCCCTCGCCTGAGCCTCCCAGCCCCGCGCCGCCTTCGCCCGAGCCTCCCAGCCCGGCCCCTGGCGCCCCTCCGCCCTCGCCTGAGCCTCCCAGCCCCGCGCCGCCTTCACCCGAGCCTCCCAGCCCGGCCCCTGGCGCTCCTCCGCCCTCGCCTGCGCCGCCCAGTCCCGCGCCGCCGTCTCCCGAGCCTCCCAGCCCGGCCCCAGGCGCTCCTCCGCCCTCGCCTGAGCCGCCCAGCCCCGCGCCGCCGTCGCCCGAGCCTCCATCGCCCGCGCCGCCTTCGCCCGAGCCCCCGAGCCCTGCTCCGCCGTCGCCCGCACCGCCCTCGCCTGAGCCTCCCAGCCCCGCGCCGCCTTCGCCCGAGCCCCCGAGCCCTAATCCGCCGTCGCCCTCGCCGCCCTCGCCTGAGCCGCCCAGCCCCGCGCCGCCTTCGCCTGAGCCTCCCAGCCCGGCCCCTGGCGCCCCTCCGCCCTCGCCTGAGCCTCCCAGCCCGGCCCCTGGCGCTCCTCCGCCCTCGCCTGCGCCGCCCAGCCCCGCGCCCCCTTCGCCCGAGCCTCCCAGCCCGGCCCCTGGCGCTCCTCCGCCCTCGCCTGTGCCGCCGAGCCCCGCGCCCCCTTCGCCCGAGCCTCCCAGCCCGGCTCCCGGCGCCCCTCCCCCGTCTCCTGAGCCTCCCAGCCCGGCCCCTGGCGCTCCTCCCCCGTCTCCTGAGCCTCCCAGCCCGGCCCCTGGCGCTCCTCCGCCCTCGCCTGCACCCCCCAGTCCCACGCCGCCGTCTCCTGAGCCTCCCAGCCCGGCCCCTGGCGCTCCTCCGCCCTCGCCTGAGCCTCCCAGCCCTGCGCCGCCTTCGCCCGAGCCTCCCAGCCCGGCCCCTGGCGCCCCTCCACCCTCGCCTGAGCCTCCCAGCCCTGCGCCGCCTTCGCCTGAGCCTCCCAGCCCGGCCCCTGGCGCCCCTCCGCCCTCGCCGGAGCCTCCCAGTCCCGCGCCGCCTTCGCCCGAGCCTCCCAGCCCGGCCCCTGGCGCTCCTCCGCCCTCGCCTGAGCCTCCCAGCCCCGCGCCGCCTTCGCCCGAGCCTCCCAGCCCGGCCCCTGGCGCCCCTCCACCCTCGCCTGAGCCTCCCAGTCCCGCGCCGCCGTCGCCCGAGCCTCCCAGCCCGGCCCCTGGCGCTCCTCCGCCCTCGCCTGAGCCTCCCAGCCCTGCGCCGCCTTCGCCCGATCCTCCCAGCCCGGCCCCTGGCGCTCCTCCGCCCTCGCCTGAGCCTCCCAGCCCCGCGCCGCCTTCGCCCGAGCCTCCCAGCCCGGCCCCTGGCGCCCCTCCACCCTCGCCTGAGCCTCCCAGTCCCGCGCCGCCGTCTCCCGAGCCTCCCAGCCCGGCCCCTGGCGCTCCTCCGCCCTCGCCTGCGCCGCCCAGCCCCGCGCCGCCGTCGCCCGAGCCTCCATCGCCCGCTCCGCCTTCGCCCGAGCCCCCGAGCCCTGCTCCGCCGTCGCCCGCGCCGCCATCGCCTGAGCCGCCCAGCCCCACGCCGCCTTCGCCTGACCCTCCCAGCCCGGCCCCTGGCGCTCCTCCGCCCTCGCCTGCGCCACCCAGCCCCGCGCCGCCGTCGCCAGAGCCCCCGAGCCCTGCTCCGCCGTCGCCCGCACCGCCCTCGCCTGAGCCTCCCAGCCCCGAGCCGCCGTCGCCCGAGCCCCCAAGCCCTGCTCCGCCGTCGCCCGCGCCGCCCTCGCCTGAGCCGCCCAGCCCCGAGCCGCCGTCGCCTGAGCCTCCCAGCCCGGCCCCTGGCGCTCCTCCGCCCTCGCCTGCGCCGCCCAGCCCCGCGCCGCCGTCGCCCGAGCCTCCATCGCCCGCGCCGCCTTCGCCCGAGCCCCCGAGCCCTGCTCCGCCGTCGCCCGCACCGCCCTCGCCTGAGCCTCCCAGCCCCGCGCCGCCTTCGCCCGAGCCTCCCAGCCCGGCCCCTGGCGCTCCTCCGCCCTCGCCTGTGCCGCCCAGCCCCGCGCCCCCTTCGCCCGAGCCTCCCAGCCCGGCCCCTGGCGCCCCTCCACCATCACCCGAGCCGCCCAGCCCCGCGCCGCCGTCACCCGAGCCCCCCAGCCCGGCCCCTGGCGCTCCTCCGCCCTCGCCTGAGCCGCCCAGCCCCGCGCCGCCGTCGCCCGAGCCTCCATCGCCCGCGCCGCCTTCGCCCGAGCCCCCGAGCCCTGCTCCGCCGTCGCCCGCACCGCCCTCGCCTGAGCCTCCCAGCCCCGCGCCGCCTACGCCCGAGCCCCCGAGCCCTAATCCGCCGTCGCCCTCGCCGCCCTCGCCTGAGCCGCCCAGCCCCGCGCCGCCTTCGCCTGAGCCTCCCAGCCCGGCCCCTGGCGCCCCTCCGCCCTCGCCTGAGCCTCCCAGCCCGGCCCCTGGAGCTCCTCCGCCCTCGCCTGCGCCGCCCAGCCCCGCGCCCCCTTCGCCCGAGCCTCCCAGCCCGGCCCCTGGCGCTCCTCCGCCCTCGCCTGTGCCGCCGAGCCCCGCGCCCCCTTCGCCCGAGCCTCCCAGCCCGGCCCCTGGCGCTCCTCCGCCCTCGCCTGCGCCGCCCAGTCCCGCGCCCCCTTCGCCTGAGCCTCCCAGCCCGGCCCCTGGTGCCCCTCCGCCGTCACCCGAGCCGCCCAGCCCGGCTCCCAGCGCCCCTCCCCCGTCTCCTGAGCCTCCCAGCCCGGCCCCTGGCGCCCCTCCCCCGTCTCCTGAGCCTCCCAGCCCGGCCCCTGGCGCCCCTCCCCCGTCTCCCGAGCCTCCCAGCCCGGCCCCTGGCGCTCCTCCGCCCTCGCCTGAGCCTCCCAGCCCTGCGCCGCCTTCGCCCGAGCCTCCCAGCCCGGCCCCTGGCGCTCCTCCGCCCTCGCCTGTGCCGCCGAGCCCCCGCGCCCCCTTCGCCCGAGCCTCCCAGCCCGGCCCCTGGCGCCCCTCCACCATCACCCGAGCCGCCCAGCCCCGCGCCGCCGTCACCCCGAGCCCCCCAGCCCGGCCCCTGGCGCCCCTCCGCCCTCGCCTGCGCCGCCCAGCCCCGCGCCCCCCTTCGCCCGAGCCTCCCAGCCCGGCCCCTGGCGCCCCTCCACCATCCCCCGAGCCGCCCAGCCCCGCGCCGCCGTCACCCGAGCCGCCCAGCCCGGCTCCCGGCGCCCCTCCCCCGTCTCCTGAGCCTCCCAGCCCGGCCCCTGGCGCTCCTCCCCCGTCTCCTGAGCCTCCCAGCCCGGCCCCTGGCGCTCCTCCGCCCTCGCCTGCACCCCCCAGTCCCACGCCGCCGTCGCCCGAGCCTCCCAGCCCGGCCCCTGGCGCTCCTCCGCCCTCGCCTGAGCCTCCCAGCCCTGCGCCGCCTTCGCCCGAGCCTCCCAGCCCGGCCCCTGGCGCTCCTCCGCCCTCGCCTGTGCCGCCCAGCCCCGCGCCCCCTTCGCCCGAGCCTCCCAGCCCGGCCCCTGGCGCCCCTCCACCATCACCCGAGCCGCCCAGCCCCGCGCCGCCGTCACCCGAGCCCCCCAGCCCGGCCCCTGGCGCTCCTCCGCCCTCGCCTGAGCCTCCCAGCCCTGCGCCGCCTTCGCCCGAGCCTCCCAGCCCGGCCCCTGGCGCTCCTCCGCCCTCGCCTGTGCCGCCGAGCCCCGCGCCCCCTTCGCCCGAGCCTCCCAGCCCGGCCCCTGGCGCCCCTCCACCATCACCCGAGCCGCCCAGCCCCGCGCCGCCGTCACCCGAGCCCCCCAGCCCGGCCCCTGGCGCCCCTCCGCCCTCGCCTGCGCCGCCCAGCCCCGCGCCCCCTTCGCCCGAGCCTCCCAGCCCGGCCCCTGGCGCCCCTCCACCATCCCCCGAGCCGCCCAGCCCCGCGCCGCCGTCACCCGAGCCGCCCAGCCCGGCTCCCGGCGCCCCTCCCCCGTTCTCCTGAGCCTCCCAGCCCGGCCCCTGGCGCCCCTCCCCCGTCTCCCGAGCCCCCCAGCCCGGCCCCTGGCGCCCCTCCGCCCTCGCCTGCGCCGCCCAGTCCCGCGCCGCCTTCGCCTGACCCTCCCAGCCCGGCCCCTGGCGCTCCTCCGCCCTCGCCTGAGCCTCCCAGCCCTGCGCCGCCTTCGCCCGAGCCTCCCAGCCCGGCCCCTGGCGCCCCTCCACCCTCGCCTGCGCCTCCCAGCCCTGCGCCGCCTTCGCCCGAGCCTCCCAGCCCGGCCCCTGGCGCCCCTCCACCCTCGCCTGAGCCGCCCAGTCCCGCGCCGCCTTCGCCCGAGCCACCCAGCCCGGCCCCTGGCGCTCCTCCGCCCTCGCCTGCGCCGCCCAGCCCCGCGCCCCCTTCGCCCGAGCCTCCCAGCCCGGCCCCTGGCGCACCTCCACCATCCCCCGAGCCGCCCAGCCCCGCGCCGCCTTCGCCCGAGCCGCCCAGCCCGGCTCCCGGCGCCCCTCCCCCGTCTCCTGAGCCTCCCAGCCCGGCCCCTGGCGCCCCTCCCCCGTCTCCTGAGCCTCCCAGCCCGGCCCCTGGCGCTCCTCCGCCCTCGCCTGCACCGCCCAGTCCCGCGCCGCCTTCGCCTGAGCCTCCCAGCCCGGCCCCTGGCGCTCCTCCGCCCTCGCCCGAGCCTCCCAGCCCTGCGCCGCCTTCGCCCGAGCCTCCAAGCCCGGCCCCTGGCGCTCCTCCGCCCTCGCCTGAGCCTCCCAGCCCTTCGCCGCCTTCGCCCGAGCCTCCCAGCCCGGCCCCTGGCGCCCCTCCACCCTCGCCTGCGCCGCCCAGCCCCGCGCCGCCTTCGCCTGAGCCTCCCAGCCCGGCCCCTGGCGCTCCTCCGCCCTCGCCTTCGCCGCCCAGTCCCGCGCCGCCTTCGCCTGACCCTCCCAGCCCGGCCCCTGGCGCTCCTCCGCCCTCGCCTGAGCCTCCCAGCCCTGCGCCGCCTTCGCCCGAGCCTCCCAGCCCGGCCCCTGGCGCCCCTCCGCCCTCGCCTGCGCCTCCCAGCCCTGCGCCGCCTTCGCCCGAGCCTCCCAGCCCGGCCCCTGGCGCCCCTCCACCCTCGCCTGAGCCGCCCAGTCCCGCGCCGCCTTCGCCCGAGCCACCCAGCCCGGCCCCTGGCGCTCCTCCGCCCTCGCCTGCGCCGCCCAGCCCCGCGCCCCCTTCGCCCGAGCCTCCCAGCCCGGCCCCTGGCGCCCCTCCACCATCCCCCGAGCCGCCCAGCCCCGCGCCGCCTTCGCCCGAGCCGCCCAGCCCGGCTCCCGGCGCCCCTCCCCCGTCTCCTGAGCCTCCCAGCCCGGCCCCTGGCGCCCCTCCCCCGTCTCCTGAGCCTCCCAGCCCGGCCCCTGGCGCTCCTCCGCCCTCGCCTGCACCGCCCAGTCCCGCGCCGCCTTCGCCTGAGCCTCCCAGCCCGGCCCCTGGCGCTCCTCCGCCCTCGCCTGCGCCGCCCAGCCCTGCGCCGCCTTCGCCCGAGCCTCCAAGCCCGGCCCCTGGCGCTCCTCCGCCCTCGCCTGAGCCTCCCAGCCCTTCGCCGCCTTCGCCCGAGCCTCCCAGCCCGGCCCCTGGCGCCCCTCCACCCTCGCCTGCGCCTCCCAGCCCTGCGCCGCCTTCGCCTGAGCCTCCCAGCCCGGCCCCTGGCGCTCCTCCGCCCTCGCCTGCGCCGCCCAGTCCCGCGCCGCCTTCGCCTGACCCTCCCAGCCCGGCCCCTGGCGCTCCTCCGCCCTCGCCTGAGCCTCCCAGCCCTGCGCCGCCTTCGCCCGAGCCTCCCAGCCCGGCCCCTGGCGCCCCTCCACCCTCGCCTGAGCCGCCCAGTCCCGCGCCGCCTTCGCCCGAGCCACCCAGCCCGGCCCCTGGCGCTCCTCCGCCCTCGCCTGCGCCGCCCAGCCCCGCGCCCCCTTCGCCCGAGCCTCCCAGCCCGGCCCCTGGCGCCCCTCCACCATCCCCCGAGCCGCCCAGCCCCGCGCCGCCTTCGCCCGAGCCGCCCAGCCCGGCTCCCGGCGCCCCTCCCCCGTCTCCTGAGCCTCCCAGCCCGGCCCCTGGCGCCCCTCCCCCGTCTCCTGAGCCTCCCAGCCCGGCCCCTGGCGCTCCTCCGCCCTCGCCTGCACCGCCCAGTCCCGCGCCGCCTTCGCCTGAGCCTCCCAGCCCGGCCCCTGGCGCTCCTCCGCCCTCGCCCGAGCCTCCCAGCCCTGCGCCGCCTTCGCCCGAGCCTCCAAGCCCGGCCCCTGGCGCTCCTCCGCCCTCGCCTGAGCCTCCCAGCCCTGCGCCGCCTTCGCCCGAGCCTCCCAGCCCGGCCCCTGGCGCCCCTCCACCCTCGCCTGCGCCGCCCAGCCCCGCGCCGCCTTCGCCTGAGCCTCCCAGCCCGGCCCCTGGCGCTCCTCCGCCCTCGCCTGCGCCGCCCAGTCCCGCGCCGCCTTCGCCTGACCCTCCCAGCCCGGCCCCTGGCGCTCCTCCGCCCTCGCCTGAGCCTCCCAGCCCTGCGCCGCCTTCGCCCGAGCCTCCCAGCCCGGCCCCTGGCGCCCCCTCCACCCTCGCCTGCGCCTCCCAGCCCTGCGCCGCCTTCGCCCGAGCCTCCCAGCCCGGCCCCTGGCGCCCCTCCACCCTCGCCTGAGCCTCCCAGTCCCGCGCCGCCTTCGCCCGAGCCACCCAGCCCGGCCCCTGGCGCTCCTCCGCCCTCGCCTGCGCCGCCCAGCCCCGCGCCCCCTTCGCCCGAGCCTCCCAGCCCGGCCCCTGGCGCCCCTCCACCATCCCCCGAGCCGCCCAGCCCCGCGCCGCCTTCGCCCGAGCCTCCCAGCCCGGCCCCTGGCGCCCCTCCACCCTCGCCTGCGCCGCCCAGCCCCGCGCCGCCGTCACCCGAGCCCCCCAGCCCGGCCCCTGGCGCCCCTCCGCCCTCGCCTGAGCCTCCCAGCCCTTCGCCGCCTTCGCCCGAGCCTCCCAGCCCGGCCCCTGGCGCTCCTCCGCCCTCGCCTGAGCCTCCCAGCCCTTCGCCGCCGTCACCCGAGCCGCCCAGCCCGGCCCCTGGCGCTCCTCCGCCCTCGCCTGAGCCTCCCAGTCCCGCGCCGCCTTCGCCCGAGCCTCCCAGCCCGGCCCCTGGCGCTCCTCCGCCCTCGCCTGCGCCGCCCAGCCCCGCGCCCCCTTCGCCCGAGCCTCCCAGCCCGGCCCCTGGCGCTCCTCCGCCCTCGCCTGAGCCTCCCAGCCCTTCGCCGCCTTCGCCCGAGCCTCCCAGCCCGGCCCCTGGCGCCCCTCCACCCTCGCCTGAGCCTCCCAGTCCCGCGCCGCCTTCGCCTGAGCCTCCCAGCCCGGCCCCTGGCGCTCCTCCGCCCTCGCCTGCGCCTCCCAGCCCCGCGCCTCCTTCGCCCGAGCCTCCCAGCCCGGCCCCTGGCGCTCCTCCGCCCTCGCCTGGGCCTCCCAGCCCTGCGCCGCCTTCGCCCGAGCCTCCCAGCCCGGCCCCTGGCGCCCCTCCACCCTCGCCTGAGCCTCCCAGTCCCGCGCCGCCTTCGCCCGAGCCTCCCAGCCCGGCCCCTGGCGCTCCTCCGCCCTCGCCCGAGCCTCCCAGCCCTGCGCCGCCTTCGCCGGAGCCTCCCAGCCCGGCCCCTGGCGCTCCTCCGCCCTCGCCTGCGCCGCCCAGCCCCGCGCCCCCTTCGCCCGAGCCTCCCAGCCCGGCCCCTGGCGCTCCTCCGCCGTCACCCGAGCCGCCCAGCCCCGCGCCGCCGTCTCCCGAGCCTCCCAGCCCGGCCCCTGGCGCTCCTCCGCCCTCGCCTGAGCCTCCCAGCCCGGCCCCTGGCGCCCCTCCACCCTCGCCTGCGCCTCCCAGCCCTGCGCCGCCTTCGCCCGAGCCTCCCAGCCCGGCCCCTGGCGCCCCTCCACCCTCGCCTGAGCCTCCCAGTCCCGCGCCGCCTTCGCCCGAGCCTCCCAGCCCGGCCCCTGGCGCCCCTCCACCCTCGCCTGAGCCTCCCAGTCCCGCGCCGCCTTCGCCCGAGCCTCCCAGCCCGGCCCCTGGCGCTCCTCCGCCCTCGCCTGCGCCGCCCAGCCCCGCGCCCCCTTCGCCCGAGCCTCCCAGCCCGGCCCCTGGCGCTCCTCCGCCCTCGCCTGAGCCTCCCAGCCCTTCGCCGCCTTCGCCCGAGCCTCCCAGCCCGGCCCCTGGCGCCCCTCCACCCTCGCCTGAGCCTCCCAGTCCCGCGCCGCCTTCGCCTGAGCCTCCCAGCCCGGCCCCTGGCGCTCCTCCGCCCTCGCCTGCGCCTCCCAGCCCCGCGCCTCCTTCGCCCGAGCCTCCCAGCCCGGCCCCTGGCGCTCCTCCGCCCTCGCCTGGGCCTCCCAGCCCTGCGCCGCCTTCGCCCGAGCCTCCCAGCCCGGCCCCTGGCGCCCCTCCACCCTCGCCTGAGCCTCCCAGTCCCGCGCCGCCTTCGCCCGAGCCTCCCAGCCCGGCCCCTGGCGCTCCTCCGCCCTCGCCCGAGCCTCCCAGCCCTGCGCCGCCTTCGCCGGAGCCTCCCAGCCCGGCCCCTGGCGCTCCTCCGCCCTCGCCTGCGCCGCCCAGCCCCGCGCCCCCTTCGCCCGAGCCTCCCAGCCCGGCCCCTGGCGCTCCTCCGCCGTCACCCGAGCCGCCCAGCCCCGCGCCGCCGTCTCCCGAGCCTCCCAGCCCGGCCCCTGGCGCTCCTCCGCCCTCGCCTGAGCCTCCCAGCCCGGCCCCTGGCGCCCCTCCGCCGTCACCCGCGCCGCCCAGCCCGGCCCCCGGCGCCCCTCCCCCGTCTCCTGAGCCTCCCAGCCCGGCCCCTGGCGCCCCTCCACCCTCGCCTGCGCCTCCCAGCCCTGCGCCGCCTTCGCCCGAGCCTCCCAGCCCGGCCCCTGGCGCCCCTCCACCCTCGCCTGAGCCTCCCAGTCCCGCGCCGCCTTCGCCCGAGCCTCCCAGCCCGGCCCCTGGCGCCCCTCCGCCCTCGCCTGAGCCTCCCAGCCCTTCGCCGCCTTCGCCTGAGCCTCCCAGCCCGGCCCCTGGCGCTCCTCCGCCCTCGCCCGAGCCTCCCAGCCCTGCGCCGCCTTCGCCCGAGCCTCCCAGCCCGGCCCCTGGCGCTCCTCCGCCCTCGCCTGAGCCTCCCAGCCCTTCGCCGCCTTCGCCCGAGCCTCCCAGCCCGGCCCCTGGCGCCCCTCCACCCTCGCCTGCGCCGCCCAGCCCCGCGCCGCCTTCGCCTGAGCCTCCCAGCCCGGCCCCTGGCGCTCCTCCGCCCTCGCCTGCGCCGCCCAGTCCCGCGCCGCCTTCGCCTGACCCTCCCAGCCCGGCCCCTGGCGCTCCTCCGCCCTCGCCTGAGCCTCCCAGCCCTGCGCCGCCTTCGCCCGAGCCTCCCAGCCCGGCCCCTGGCGCCCCTCCACCCTCGCCTGCGCCTCCCAGCCCTGCGCCGCCTTCGCCCGAGCCTCCCAGCCCGGCCCCTGGCGCCCCTCCACCCTCGCCTGAGCCGCCCAGTCCCGCGCCGCCTTCGCCCGAGCCTCCCAGCCCGGCCCCTGGCGCCCCTCCACCATCCCCCGAGCCGCCCAGCCCCGCGCCGCCTTCGCCCGAGCCTCCCAGCCCGGCCCCTGGCGCCCCTCCACCCTCGCCTGCGCCGCCCAGCCCCGCGCCGCCGTCACCCCGAGCCCCCCAGCCCGGCCCCTGGCGCCCCTCCGCCCTCGCCTGAGCCTCCCAGCCCTTCGCCGCCTTCGCCCGAGCCTCCCAGCCCGGCCCCTGGCGCTCCTCCGCCCTCGCCTGAGCCTCCCAGCCCTTCGCCGCCGTCACCCGAGCCTCCCAGCCCGGCCCCAGGCGCTCCTCCGCCCTCGCCTGAGCCGCCCAGCCCCGCGCCGCCGTCGCCCGAGCCTCCCAGCCCGGCCCCTGGCGCTCCTCCGCCCTCGCCCGAGCCTCCCAGCCCTGCGCCGCCTTCGCCCGAGCCTCCAAGCCCGGCCCCTGGCGCTCCTCCGCCCTCGCCTGAGCCTCCCAGCCCTTCGCCGCCTTCGCCCGAGCCTCCCAGCCCGGCCCCTGGCGCCCCTCCACCCTCGCCTGCGCCGCCCAGCCCCGCGCCGCCTTCGCCTGAGCCTCCCAGCCCGGCCCCTGGCGCTCCTCCGCCCTCGCCTGCGCCGCCCAGTCCCGCGCCGCCTTCGCCTGACCCTCCCAGCCCGGCCCCTGGCGCTCCTCCGCCCTCGCCTGAGCCTCCCAGCCCTGCGCCGCCTTCGCCCGAGCCTCCCAGCCCGGCCCCTGGCGCCCCTCCACCCTCACCTGCGCCTCCCAGCCCTGCGCCGCCTTCGCCCGAGCCTCCCAGCCCGGCCCCTGGCGCCCCTCCACCCTCGCCTGAGCCGCCCAGTCCCGCGCCGCCTTCGCCCGAGCCACCCAGCCCGGCCCCTGGCGCTCCTCCGCCCTCGCCTGCGCCGCCCAGCCCCGCGCCCCCTTCGCCCGAGCCTCCCAGCCCGGCCCCTGGCGCCCCTCCACCATCCCCCGAGCCGCCCAGCCCCGCGCCGCCTTCGCCCGAGCCTCCCAGCCCGGCCCCTGGCGCCCCTCCACCCTCGCCTGCGCCGCCCAGCCCCGCGCCGCCGTCACCCGAGCCCCCCAGCCCGGCCCCTGGCGCCCCTCCGCCCTCGCCTGAGCCTCCCAGCCCTTCGCCGCCTTCGCCCGAGCCTCCCAGCCCGGCCCCTGGCGCCCCTCCCCCGTCTCCTGAGCCTCCCAGCCCGGCCCCTGGCGCTCCTCCGCCCTCGCCTGCACCGCCCAGTCCCGCGCCGCCTTCGCCTGAGCCTCCCAGCCCGGCCCCTGGCGCTCCTCCGCCCTCGCCCGAGCCTCCCAGCCCTGCGCCGCCTTCGCCCGAGCCTCCAAGCCCGGCCCCTGGCGCTCCTCCGCCCTCGCCTGAGCCTCCCAGCCCTTCGCCGCCTTCGCCCGAGCCTCCCAGCCCGGCCCCTGGCGCCCCTCCACCCTCGCCTGCGCCGCCCAGCCCCGCGCCGCCTTCGCCTGAGCCTCCCAGCCCGGCCCCTGGCGCTCCTCCGCCCTCGCCTGCGCCGCCCAGTCCCGCGCCGCCTTCGCCTGACCCTCCCAGCCCGGCCCCTGGCGCTCCTCCGCCCTCGCCTGAGCCTCCCAGCCCTGCGCCGCCTTCGCCCGAGCCTCCCAGCCCGGCCCCTGGCGCCCCTCCACCCTCGCCTGCGCCTCCCAGCCCTGCGCCGCCTTCGCCCGAGCCTCCCAGCCCGGCCCCTGGCGCCCCTCCACCCTCGCCTGAGCCGCCCAGTCCCGCGCCGCCTTCGCCCGAGCCACCCAGCCCGGCCCCTGGCGCTCCTCCGCCCTCGCCTGCGCCGCCCAGCCCCGCGCCCCCTTCGCCCGAGCCTCCCAGCCCGGCCCCTGGCGCCCCTCCACCATCCCCGGAGCCGCCCAGCCCCGCGCCGCCTTCGCCCGAGCCTCCCAGCCCGGCCCCTGGCGCCCCTCCACCCTCGCCTGCGCCGCCCAGCCCCGCGCCGCCGTCACCCGAGCCCCCCAGCCCGGCCCCTGGCGCCCCTCCGCCCTCGCCTGAGCCTCCCAGCCCTTCGCCGCCTTCGCCCGAGCCTCCCAGCCCGGCCCCTGGCGCTCCTCCGCCCTCGCCTGAGCCTCCCAGCCCTTCGCCGCCGTCACCCGAGCCTCCCAGCCCGGCCCCTGGCGCTCCTCCGCCCTCGCCTGAGCCTCCCAGTCCCGCGCCGCCTTCGCCCGAGCCTCCCAGCCCGGCCCCTGGCGCTCCTCCGCCCTCGCCTGCGCCGCCCAGCCCCGCGCCCCCTTCGCCCGAGCCTCCCAGCCCGGCCCCTGGCGCTCCTCCGCCCTCGCCTGAGCCTCCCAGCCCTTCGCCGCCTTCGCCCGAGCCTCCCAGCCCGGCCCCTGGCGCCCCTCCACCCTCGCCTGAGCCTCCCAGTCCCGCGCCGCCTTCGCCTGAGCCTCCCAGCCCGGCCCCTGGCGCTCCTCCGCCCTCGCCTGAGCCTCCCAGCCCCGCGCCTCCTTCGCCCGAGCCTCCCAGCCCGGCCCCTGGCGCTCCTCCGCCCTCGCCTGGGCCTCCCAGCCCTGCGCCGCCTTCGCCCGAGCCTCCCAGCCCGGCCCCTGGCGCCCCTCCACCCTCGCCTGAGCCTCCCAGTCCCGCGCCGCCTTCGCCCGAGCCTCCCAGCCCGGCCCCTGGCGCTCCTCCGCCCTCGCCCGAGCCTCCCAGCCCTGCGCCGCCTTCGCCGGAGCCTCCCAGCCCGGCCCCTGGCGCTCCTCCGCCCTCGCCTGCGCCGCCCAGCCCCGCGCCCCCTTCGCCCGAGCCTCCCAGCCCGGCCCCTGGCGCTCCTCCGCCGTCACCCGAGCCGCCCAGCCCCGCGCCGCCGTCTCCCGAGCCTCCCAGCCCGGCCCCTGGCGCTCCTCCGCCCTCGCCTGAGCCTCCCAGCCCGGCCCCCTGGCGCCCCTCCGCCGTCACCCGCGCCGCCCAGCCCGGCCCCCGGCGCCCCTCCCCCGTCTCCTGAGCCTCCCAGCCCGGCCCCTGGCGCCCCTCCGCCGTCACCCGAGCCGCCCAGCCCGGCTCCCGGCGCTCCTCCCCCGTCTCCTGAGCCTCCCAGCCCGGCCCCTGGCACCCCTCCGCCGTCACCCGAGCCGCCCAGCCCGGCTCCCGGCGCTCCTCCCCCGTCTCCTGCGCCGCCGAGCCCGGCCCCTGGCGCCCCTCCGCCGTCACCCGAGCCGCCCAGCCCGGCTCCCGGCGCTCCTCCCCCGTCTCCTGAGCCTCCCAGCCCGGCCCCTGGCACCCCTCCGCCGTCACCCGAGCCGCCCAGCCCGGCTCCCGGCGCTCCTCCCCCGTCTCCTGCGCCGCCGAGCCCGGCCCCTGGCGCCCCTCCGCCGTCACCCGAGCCGCCCAGCCCGGCTCCCGGCGCTCCTCCCCCGTCTCCTGAGCCTCCCAGCCCGGCCCCTGGCACCCCTCCGCCGTCACCCGAGCCGCCCAGCCCGGCTCCCGGCGCTCCTCCCCCGTCTCCTGAGCCTCCCAGCCCTGCCCCTGGCGCCCCTCCGCCGTCACCCGAGCCGCCCAGCCCGGCTCCCGGCGCTCCTCCCCCGTCTCCTGAGCCGCCGAGCCCGGCCCCTGGCGCCCCTCCGCCGTCACCCGAGCCGCCCAGCCCGGCTCCCGGCGCTCCTCCCCCGTCTCCTGAGCCTCCCAGCCCGGCCCCTGGCACCCCTCCGCCGTCACCCGAGCCGCCCAGCCCGGCTCCCGGCGCTCCTCCCCCGTCTCCTGAGCCTCCCAGCCCGGCCCCTGGCGCCCCTCCGCCGTCACCCGAGCCGCCCAGCCCGGCTCCCGGCGCTCCTCCCCCGTCTCCTGAGCCGCCGAGCCCGGCCCCTGGCGCCCCTCCGCCGTCACCCGAGCCGCCCAGCCCGGCTCCCGGCGCTCCTCCCCCGTCTCCTGAGCCTCCCAGCCCGGCCCCTGGCACCCCTCCGCCGTCACCCGAGCCGCCCAGCCCGGCCCCCGGCGCTCCTCCCCCGTCTCCTGAGCCTCCCAGCCCGGCCCCTGGCGCCCCTCCGCCGTCACCCGAGCCGCCCAGCCCGGCTCCCGGCGCTCCTCCCCCGTCTCCTGAGCCTCCCAGCCCGGCCCCTGGCACCCCTCCGCCGTCACCCGAGCCGCCCAGCCCGGCTCCCGGCGCTCCTCCCCCGTCTCCTGAGCCTCCCAGCCCTGCCCCTGGCGCCCCTCCGCCCTCGCCGCAGCCGCCCAGCCCCGCGCCGCCCTCGCCTGCCCCTCCGCCAGACCACTGCACAATGTGCGCCAGGATGACCATTGAGCCGCCTCCCGGCGGCACTGTTCAACTTACACTTGCAATTGCGACGTCCACTGCTGCGAACATTAGTGGAACGCTCAACCAGGATGCGATCACCGTCGGATCCGAGCTGACCACTCCATTCGCGTTCAGCGGCTGGTCCCCCGGAGATTTCACGGTGTCACCGCCGGTACTTCCTTACCTGGATGTCTGTGGCGTCTTCAACACGTTCCAGGACGGCTTATTACTTGACCCGCTGATGAATCAGCGGACCGAGGAGTGGGTGGACTTCCTCACTGCGGAGTTAGTGGCCAGTGCGAATGCCGGCCGCCACCGCCGCTCTCTGCTAGAGGCAGTACAATGCGACAAGGCACTCGCAGGCTACGCCTTCTCAGCAGACATATCGCCTGCGCCTGGGTCGGATCAGTGTCTGCACGGAAATTACAACCGCACGTGCCTGTACCTCCCCCCTTCGCCGATGCCGCCATCGCCGTCGCCACCGAGCCCGGCGCCCCCCAGCCCCGCGCCGCCCTCGCCGGCGCCGCCCCTCCCGGGCATCCCGCCGCCATCTCCTGTACCGCCGTCGCCTGAGCCGCCCAGTCCCGAGCCGCCGTCGCCCGCGCCGCCCAGTCCCCTGCCTGGCATCCCCCCACCATCGCCAGAGCCGCCCAGTCCCGCACCCGGCCTGCCTCCGCCCTCACCCGCACCGCCGCTGCCTGGCATTCCTCCTCCGTCGCCAGTGCCGCCCAGTCCTCCCCCGTCGCCAGAGCCGCCTCAGCCATCGCCGGTGCCGCCGAGCCCCGCCCCGCCGCCGCCCAAGTGCCGCATGTGCGCGACGCTGCGCATGATCCCCGACATCAACATCGTGAAGCCACCGCTGGCATACACGGATGCCGACATGTTTGACTTCGGCGTGCAGTTTGCAGCTATCATCAACGACCAGCTCATCAACGATGGTGTTCCACCTGACGAGCTGTTCAGCGATGTCCCAGTCGCCTATAACGCAACGTACGACCCCACCACCGGCGCCACGCCCTTCTCCACCCTGTGCGGGAACTTCAGCGCTGCAACCTTGGTAGCGCTTGCGAACGTCCCCGACGACGTGTGGGATGCGTGGTTCACTATTGTGGATCCAAGCGCCAACTGCCCTGTTGAGCTTGCCGGCATTGCGCTCATCGTGGAGTTCGACTCGACACCCGCGGGCTGCTTCGACAAGAACCCCCGCACCCACCCTGAATGTGCACCCGAGTCGCCACCACCCAGCCCCGAACCTCCAAGCCCGCCGCCTCCCATCGTCTCCATGATGCCTCCCCCCCCGCCGCCGCCACCGCCGCCGGAAGTCCCACCGCCCAGCCCGGAGCCACCCAGCCCACCGCCACCCAGCCCGCCGCCACCCAGCCCGCTTCCGCCTGCGCCACTGTCGCCCATCCCGCCCAGCCCGGAGCCACCCAGTCCAGAGCCGCCGTCGTTGCCTGAGCCGCCCTCGCCACGCCCCCCCGCTCAGGGCAAGCAGAACGCGCCGCCACTGCCGCCATTCCCTCCTGAAGCGCCCGTGCCGCTCGAGTGTGTCAACAAAGGCCCATCAACCGATATGACGACCCCGCCCGACACCCGCGCATGCGCGGATCAGGCCACGTGCATTGATGTCAACATCGACAGCCAGCAGTGCGAGTACCGCCGCCAGGCCGGCCAGACGTGGCTCTACTGCCCCGTCACCTTCACTTACCCGCGCCCCGGCAGCATCTGCGCCCTGCTCAACATGCCGCCCCCGCCGCCGCCGTCCGCACGCCGCGGTACCGGAGGTCGCGCCGATGCGGCCTCCGCCAACAGCCCGTAAGTCCATACAAGTTGAAATATCTAGAGAAATGGGCCCCCGCTATTTGCCGCACTCACCCTGTGTGTGTCTTTGCCCCTCCGCCGCACCGTGACAGGTACGTGTGCTCCTCGGACAAGCTCGGAACGGTGGTGGAGGGTCTCAACGGCGTGCCCGTGCCCGGCGGCATCAACCAGCAGCCGTGGCTGCCCGGCAACACCACGGTCTATACGCAGTGGGTGCGCTGGGCGGAGACCGACTTGGCGGTCAGCACGGTCGAGTTCAGCGTCCGTTCCGGGACCAAGGCCTGCCAGCTGGGCAGCAGCCCCATCGACCTCTTTGTGAACGGCATGACCGCCAAGTGCACCGGCCCGCGCTTCATGGACCCGGCCGGCACAGTCGCGGCGGGCTGTCAGTCGAACGACGGCACCGTCTTCAACGAGTGCCTGTGGAGTGTTGACGTGCCGCGACCCGGCGGAGAAGGCTGGAACGGTGACGTGTGCGTGGACAATGGTGGCCCTTCGCCCGCCACGCCGCCCAGCCCACGCCCGCCGCGCCCTGGCGGTGCCCCTGGCCTGCGTGCGCCGCCGCTGCCGCCGTTCAACCCCTGCTTGCTGTCTGGTGTCAGCAGCGACAAGGCCACCGGCGGCACTGAGTGCGTGAACCAGGCCAACTGCCTCGACGTCTACTACGACAGCGCCAAGTGCGAATGGCGTGCCAGCTCCGACGGCAACCTCTACCTCTGTGAGTATCGTATTACGGGCGTGCATCATCAAATCTCAAACCAGCCTAATGTCAAACAACTAACCGCACTGCACCTCTCACTAATGCTCTTGCCGTCCCGCTTGCGCCTGCGTCTGCAGACTGTCCTGTGTGCCTGCGCTACCCGCGCGACAGCACCATGTGCTCCAGCACGTCCTCCATCGATTACGTGTGCGCGGGTGATGAGGTCAGCACCGTCCTCAGCAGCGAGACAGGAGAGCCGGTCCCTGGCGGCATTGCCACGCAGTCAGGATGGGGCCCCCGCTCGAATTACTGCCAGTGGGTTCGCTGGCAGCAGGACGACTTCGAGCCCAAAGAGATCTTCTACAGCATCAAGGACGGCACCGGCGCTTGCACGCGCCGCGCCGGCAACAGCGTCAACGTGACCATTCAGGGCCTGGACGCCATGTGCACGGCCCCGCGTAAGAACCCGTTCAATGGACCAGCAGGCTGCCAGGGTAACGACGACGTCGACAACGAGGTGAGAACGATGGGCTGAAGTTTCCGGGCCTCATGCATCATGCACGCTCCAACGCAACATACTGAAAACCGCCGCTCCGTCCCTTACATACGCGCAGTGCTTGTGGCGCATCATGGCGCCGCGGCCCGGAGGCACAGGCTGGACCGGCGAGGTGTGCACGAACCCCGCGCCGCCCGCTTCTCCGCCGCCCATGCAGCCCAACGCGCCGTCCAAGAAGCGCCCGCCGCCTCGCCCGGCCAAGCCTGGCCAGCGCGCACCGAACGTGCCGCCATCACCGCCCCAGCAGCAGTACATTCCCTTCCCCTTCTGCGCTTGCAAAAAACGCAACGTCAAGAACACACCCTACCGCCTGGACTTCGTCTCCAGCACGCCGCTGCCCACGCTGTCAGATGGCAAGCCGCGTGTGCGCCACTGTTTCAACATCGACACCGTGCCCTGCGACGCCACCCACTCGTGCTGCAACATGGGTCTCAAGAAGATTGGTGAGTTGTGTGCACATGCCGTGCCGCCGGGATGCAGATGTTACTTGGCACGCGAGCGCGTACCGTGCTGCCAACCTGTGCAGCGGGGCATGCTTAACTGGAAGGGGAACTTGACAAGAAATATTTTGTCCCTCCCCTTGTACAGAGATCTTCGCCAACAACAACTGCCGCTCGTCTGTGAAGCTGGCCCTACTGGCTGGCCAGAGCATCAGCTGGGCCTTCACCCAGGACACCTACAACGGCAACGTTTACACAACGTTCAAGTTCCCCAACCTGATGCTGAGCCGGTCGGACGTGGGCAAGGGCATGAGCTTGTGCTTTATTCTTACGGTGAGGGCTCGTGTCTCGCAACTGCTGCGTCGCAGTTAGCTGCCAGGGGCCCGAACCAGTGCCTGCACCGGTCCCACTGCACCAAGCCGCTTCATAGCTCCCTAACTTCGTACCCCCACACGCCCCCCTCCCCAGGACACCTGCTCGAAGCTGGAGAACTTCTGCTACGACGGCGGCAAGAGCAACTCCTGCCGCGTCACGTTCTTTAGCATTGATGAGGCCTGCTGGTGAGCGAGTGATTCCGTGTGAATTGCGGCACATGATGCATCAGCCCTACGGGAGCTTAATACTGCACTGTGTTCTCACCGTAATACTACACTGTGTTCTCACCGACCCCCTTGCCTCCCCCGTGTGCTTGCTCCCCTCCCGCAGCCCCACCGGGCCAGCCAGTTTGGAGGCCAACACGCCGGAATTCGTGACGGAGGCGCCACCTCCCGACGTCACAACTGTGGACCTCGGTCATCGTTAAGGAAGCCTCAGAGACGTAGAAAGTGCTTCAGGGGGGCTTCCTTGCGATGGCTGCTTGCAGATAGCCCGCTTATTAGGACTTGTAGGATGGCACGTAAGCCCGCGTGCACACCACTGTGCAAGAATGTATAGAAAGCCCTTCAAAGGGGCAGGAGATTAGATCTGTTTGTGGCGTGTGGGCGTGTGTGTGTGTGTGTGTGTGTGTGTGTGTGTGTGTGTGTGTGTGTGTGTGTGTGTGTGTGTGTGTGTGTGTGTGTGTGTGTGTGTGTGTGCTTGCGTGTATGTGGCTTGGTTTTGGGCGTGCGGACATCACGAGTACGTGCAGGGTGCGCTGAGCACAGCATGAGAGTCAATGCGCCGCACTGGCCGTCAACGCTCCATGAGCTTGTCCCTTGCATTGTAGATTGCAATAAACCGTGCGCCCTGCGGCAGTATTGATCGAATCAAACGTGCGCGCTGTAATAGAGTGTGGGGTGCAGGTTGTGGTCGCGGTGAACCTTTGTGCACTGTGGGCACAGGACCGGTTGGGGGAGTCGCTACTTCTTTTTTCTAATGACCGGGGACCATTTTCGAGATGACGCCTGCATCACGTCACCCTGACCCTATAGCATCATCATTCGTACTAGCGGCCGAAGTTTGTTTAGGCACTAGGTCACTGTGTGCGTGCGTGCGTGCGTGCGTGTGTGCGTGCGTGCGTGTGTGCGTGCGTCTGTGTGTGTCCTCATGCAGTGCATGCGCCGAGCCCATGGCATTGTGGGAACATAAATTGACCGCTGGGTCAATTTGTTTTGTAACACTCGTGCAATTGCTGTTTGGTACAGTGCCTCCTTGGCTGCGTCATGCCCTCGCGGCAGGCCATCCAGCGCGGCGTCCCTGGTGTTCGGTCCACCCGCAATTCTCGGTTCTGGACCTCAGCGGCCGAGCGGGGGAGCTGCTGCAGACGAGGCGTGGACGCTAGGCTGGACAGGACATGGCGCTAGGCCGGACAGGACAGCTCGGGTGGACATGACAGCTAGGCCAGACAGGACACGGGCGCTGGGGTGGACAGGATGGACATGACAGGACACCGCCACCATAGTGGGGCAATGGGCCAGCAGCGGATTTGCGGTATGCGGGCCGTGGGCAGATAGGCGGAAAGCGTTCGGGGCAGCCCTAGGACAGACGACCACTCAGGACGGTGTGCCAGGGCAGCGCTAAGATTGCGACCTTACAAGAGGGGACAATCCGAAGCGTGCGAGACGCCAGGACCATCTGATGCTGCCAGGAGACCAACTTGACGCCACCACCCCTGGGGTTGCTGCATACCCTCCCACAGCGTAGTCCGCGCGACTCCGCGCACAGTGAGTCCCAGCCAAGCCTAGGCCCGCCAGATCCCCACCATTTGCATCGCTGCCGCCAGTCAGGAGTCCGCGACCGAAACCGCACACACTAACCGCCGGCCAGGGTAGGCTCACACGAGGCAAACGCAACAGCCAGGGCGCAAGCGTCCAGGCACCGAAGCGTAAGCACACCCGCAAGCACCTGGACGCTTGCGCCCTGGCTGTTGCGTTTGCCTCGTAAGCACACCAGCAAGCACCACCACACCGCTGCTACCGCCCCAAACACGCAGGGCAGCCCTCACGCCCCTTCCCTTAAGGCGAGGGAGGAGGGGAGCCCGCGTCATATGGCAAACACACGACCATGCAATCACCGACACCACGCGCCAGGAAGGGATGCAGGGGGGGCACCGCATCCCAAGCCTTCGGGCGAATACCCAAGCTAACAAAAGACTGCAGGCGCTCCCAAAAGTCGGCGATAACCGCCAGGCCAATACCCAGGACCTGCGCAGACGGCAGGGTTGCCCCCGCCGTCACCACGCGACGCCGCCCTACATCCATGGCAGACAGAGCTGCAAGGCAAACCACATCCCACACTGCGGGCGCGACACCCTCTGGCGGACGCACGAGCCACAACTCGGCACGCGTAAACGCCCCCCAAGGCGTCGTCTGGGAGCAACCCCATGGCCATCCCCATGTGCTCCCGCAGCGCCCGGGCCACCTTGCAATCCCAAAACCAATGCCGCCTGTCCCCATCACACATGTCCACCGCACACGCACGGCACGGCGCCACGGCAAGGCCTCTGGCCCGCGAGCTGGCTTGCATGGGAAACGCCCAGCAGGCATCAGCGGCCACCCGCCACAGCGCTTCCTTGTTCTGGTTTTCCCATTTCAGCGCCCACAGCCGGGCCAAGGTGCAGGCGAACGCCCCGGCCGCCAAGGCCTCATCCTCAGGCGACACACCCGCATCCCGCACAAACAGGAGGTGCTTCGCACGCAAAGCGGCCAGGTGCGGCGCCAGTTGCATCTCAGTCCCCGCTTTCACGGTATACTCCAGCAGCAAGAGCGGCGGACCCCCCGCCTGCATCCACCCTAGCCCGCGGGCCACCTGCGTAATGGCCCCCTCCGCCGCGCGCTGCACGTCTGCGGCCGGGAGGGAAGCAGTACACGCACGGGCCTGCCGGAGCGCCCGCACCGCCGCCGCCCACCCGGCGGGGAGCAGTGCCACCGCCCCTGTAGGGGCGACACAGGCCCTATCAACGGGGAGGGCAGGGGCGTCTGGAGCCCCCACTCAAGTACGGGGCGCCACACCTTCTTCAGATACAAACTAAGCATCGCCGTATCAAAACGGGCACCCCATCCATCCCTGCGGGTGTAGGCCACCCGCACCTCCTCCAACTGGTCACACGCAACAACCAGCTGGCCCACATACAGGAGACCCGCCAAGGCAAACAAATCCGCAAAAACCTCGTCAAACGTCTGTCAATCTTCACACAGCGCCGGGTTCGCCCACAGCGGTGCGTGGTAAACCCAGGGCCCCGGCGCAGGGGGCACCACCAACGTGACGGGCGGCAGATGCGCATTGCCCCCAACAAACGCCGGAATGGCATACAGGCCGGGGTAACCGGCATACCCAACACCCCCCCGCTTGCCGTCACCCTTCAACAGCACACACAGCGGTGTGGCCGCCGGGTGGCACTGACGCAGCCACGACACCGCCACCTTGGTCCACGGCGGCACAACCGGCAGCAAACCACACGCTACCAGCACACACCGCACCGCCAACACTATGAGGACGGGGACGTGCGCTAAGCCATGCGTTTCCTGCGTTGCCATGCGTTGCGTCCTGACGCCATGCGTTCCGTGCATGCGCAACAAACGCATGACGCTCGCCCCAGGTTGCGCGAACCTGAACGCACGGTTCGTGCGCTTGCCATGCGCATGGAACGCAAGCGACGCACGCAGTTGCCAACTATTTCAAGCATGTGTATTAGGACTCACTGGCTATTCATGACGCTTACGGCGTAATATCATAAAGCTTAGCGGAACGTTATTGCGTGCAAACTTCTCACAGTGCCAACTTCATAACATTACTTGCTTAAAAATACATTTCAGATATTAATGAACTTCACTTGTTTGCTTTCGGCGGCGACAAACACAGCTGATGAACTCCCTGGATGAACGACCGCGTGGACTGCGTCTTTCCTTACAACGCAGCCAGCATAAGAGAGAGGAGGAACAGAGCGAATTAAATCAACCGTAGCAGATCAGCGCTTTGGGCAGGCACGGTGCGCACACGTCGTCCTCCCGCCCCTTCACACAGCGCTTCGTCCACTTCGCCAATAGACGTTAGTGAGTGCGTGCCCATTGAAAGCGTATGCGACTTGACCGCAACTCGGAACGTGCGTGGATGGGAGCTGTGGCGTTAACTGCTGTGCGCCACGTGTGCGCACACGCCTCCCTCCGCCCCCCACGCAGTGGCGCCAGCTGCTGCGGTGTGCGGGATGTGCGGTGGCGGCGTCTGAAGGCGCCTCATTGCCCAGCGCGTGGCCCTGGGCAAGCCGCCGCCGCCGCCGCTACGTGTGCGCACACGCTTCCCTGCAGCCCCTTCGTAATGGCGCCAGCTGCCGGGTGTGGGGGATGTGCGGCGGTGGCGTCTGAAGGCGCCTCATTGCCCAGCGCCAGGCCCTGGGCAAGCCGCCGCCGCCGCCACGTGTGCACACACGCTTCCCTCCAGCCCCTTCGTAATGGCGCCAGCTGCCGGGTGTGGGGGATGTGCGGCGGCGGCGTCTGAAGGCGCCTCATTGCCCAGCGCCAGGCCCTGGGCAAGCTGCCGCCGCCGCCGCCACGTGTGCGCACACGCTTCCCTGCAGCCCCTACGTAATGGCGCCAGCTGCCGGGTGTGGGGGATGTGCGGCGGCGGCGTCTGAAGGCGCCTCATTGCCCAGCGCCAGGCCCTGGGCAAGCCGCCGCCGCCGCCGCCACGTGTGCGCACACGCTTCCCTGCAGCCCCTACGTAATGGCGCCAGCTGCCGGGTGTGGGGGATGTGCGGCGGCGGCGTCTGAAGGCGCCTCATTGCCCAGCGCCAGGCCCTGGGCAAGCTGCCGCCGCCGCCGCCACGTGTGCACACACGCTTCCCTCCAGCCCCTTCGTAATGGCGCCAGCTGCCGGGTGTGGGGGATGTGCGGCGGCGGCGTCTGAAGGCGCCTCATTGCCCAGCGCCAGGCCCTGGGCAAGCTGCCGCCGCCGCCGCCACGTGTGCGCACACGCTTCCCTGCAGCCCCTACGTAGTGGCGCCAGCTGCCGGGTGTGGGGGATGTGCGGCGGCGGCGTCTGAAGGCGCCTCATTGCCCAGCGCCAGGCCCTGGGCAAGCTGCCGCCGCCGCCGCCACGTGTGCGCACACGCTTCCCTGCAGCCCCTACGTAATGGCGCCAGCTGCCGGGTGTGGGGGATGTGCGGCGGCGGCGTCTGAAGGCGCCTCATTGCCCAGCGCCAGGCCCTGGGCAAGCCGCCGCCGCCGCCACGTGTGCACACACGCTTCCCTCCAGCCCCTTCGTAATGGCGCCAGCTGCCGGGTGTGGGGGATGTGCGGCGGCGGCGTCTGAAGGCGCCTCATTGCCCAGCGCCAGGCCCTGGGCAAGCTGCCGCCGCCGCCGCCACGTGTGCGCACACGCTTCCCTGCAGCCCCTACGTAGTGGCGCCAGCTGCCGGGTGTGGGGGATGTGCGGCGGTGGCGTCTGAAGGCGCCTCATTGCCCAGCGCGTGGCCCTGGGCAAGCCGCCGCCGCCGCCACGTGTGCACACACGCTTCCCTCCAGCCCCTTCGTAATGGCGCCAGCTGCCGGGTGTGGGGGATGTGCGGCGGCGGCGTCTGAAGGCGCCTCATTGCCCAGCGCGTGGCCCTGGGCAAGCCGCCGCCGCCGCCACGTGTGCACACATGCTTCCCTCCAGCCCCGCATGTGTAAATATTACGTGTGGTCACCAGCGGTTCCACATTAGCCATTGGCGGCAAGGTACGTTCCGGCATCACGGCGTGGGCATGCGGTCATGGGGGCGCAGGTTTGTGTCGTTGGTGCCGGCGTGTCGGCGCATGGCCGTGATTGTAAATGTGGCTTTGACTTGAGACAGTGCAGCCAGTCGCGGAGCTGCCAGTTTTGGGTGCTGCCGCCGTTCAAACGGCACGCTGGACCCGAGATGAATCAGAGGAGCCCGGCGTTTCTCAACGCCTTTGATGCTAGGTTCACCCCTAACCTACACGCACGCGGCACGGCGCGCCCCTGCCTGACCGTTTGCACTGCTGGGCCTGCCCCTTTCCCGCCGCCAAGCCCGTGTGTTCCCCCAAACATGCACGCACGCGGCACGGCGCGCCCCTGCCTGACCGTTTGCACTGCCGGGCCTGCCCCTTTCCCGCCGCCAAGCCCGTGTGTTCCCCCAAACCTGCACGCACGCGGCACGGCGCGCCCCTGCCTGACCGTTTGCACTGCCGGGCCTGACCCTTTCCCGCCGCCAAGCCCGTGTGTTCCCCCAAACCTGCACGCACGCGGCACGGCGCGCCCCTGCCTGACCGTTTGCACTGCCGGGCCTGACCCTTTCCCGCCGCCAAGCCCGTGTGTTCCCCCAAACCTGCACGCACGCGGCACGGCGCGCCCCTGCCTGACCGTTTGCACTGCCGGGCCTGCCCCTTTCCCGCCGCCAAGCCCGTGTGTTCCCCCAAACTTGCACGCACGCGGCACGGCGCGCCCCTGCCTGACCGTTTGCACTGCCGGGCCTGACCCTTTCCCGCCGCCAAGCCCGTGTGTTCCCCCAAACCTGCACGCACGCGGCACGGCGCGCCCCTGCCTGACCGTTTGCACTGCCGGGCCTGACCCTTTCCCGCCGCCAAGCCCGTGTGTTCCCCCAAACCTGCACGCACGCGGCACGGCGCGCCCCTGCCTGACCGTTTGCACTGCCGGGCCTGCCCCTTTCCCGCCGCCAAGCCCGTGTGTTCCCCCAAACTTGCACGCACGCGGCACGGCGCGCCCCTGCCTGACCGTTTGCACTGCCGGGCCTGACCCTTTCCCGCCGCCAAGCCCGTGTGTTCCCCCAAACCTGCACGCACGCGGCACGGCGCGCCCCTGCCTGACCGTTTGCACTGCCGGGCCTGACCCTTTCCCGCCGCCAAGCCCGTGTGTTCCCCCAAACCTGCACGCACGCGGCACGGCGCGCCCCTGCCTGACCGTTTGCACTGCCGGGCCTGCCCCTTTCCCGCCGCCAAGCCCGTGTGTTCCCCCAAACCTGCACGCACGCGGCACGGCGCGCCCCTGCCTGACCGTTTGCACTGCCGGGCGTGACCCTTTCCCGCCGCCAAGCCCGTGTGTTCCCCCAAACATGCACGCACGCGGCACGGCGCGCCCCTGCCTGACCGTTTGCACTGCCGGGCCTGCCCCTTTCCCGCCGCCAAGCCCGTGTGTTCCCCCAAACCTGCACGCACGCGGCACGGCGCGCCCCTGCCTGACCGTTTGCACTGCCGGGCGTGACCCTTTCCCGCCGCCAAGCCCGTGTGTTCCCCCAAACCTGCACGCACGCGGCACGGCGCGCCCCTGCCTGACCGTTTGCACTGCCGGGCCTGCCCCTTTCCCGCCGCCAAGCCCGTGTGTTCCCCCAAACTTGCACGCACGCGGCACGGCGCGCCCCTGCCTGACCGTTTGCACTGCCGGGCCTGACCCTTTCCCGCCGCCAAGCCCGTGTGTTCCCCCAAACCTGCACGCACGCGGCACGGCGCGCCCCTGCCTGACCGTTTGCACTGCCGGGCCTGACCCTTTCCCGCCGCCAAGCCCGTGTGTTCCCCCAAACCTGCACGCACGCGGCACGGCGCGCCCCTGCCTGACCGTTTGCACTGCCGGGCCTGCCCCTTTCCCGCCGCCAAGCCCGTGTGTTCCCCCAAACCTGCACGCACGCGGCACGGCGCGCCCCTGCCTGACCGTTTGCACTGCCGGGCGTGACCCTTTCCCGCCGCCAAGCCCGTGTGTTCCCCCAAACATGCACGCACGCGGCACGGCGCGCCCCTGCCTGACCGTTTGCACTGCCGGGCCTGCCCCTTTCCCGCCGCCAAGCCCGTGTGTTCCCCCAAACATGCACGCACGCGGCACGCCCCTCCCTGGCCAGGGATGGTATTCACAACCCTCCCTGGCCGTGTGCACTGCCGTGACACGACCAATGGGGGCGGTGTGCTGGGCCTGCCCCTTTCCCGCTGCCAAGCCCGTGTGTTCCCCGTGTGTGCCGGGCCTGCCTTATCCTGTCGGTCTACGCTTTGAAATTAAGAGAGATTTCAACGTCGTTTAGCTATTTCCTTCCAGGTCATGCCTAGGGATGAGCCATTGAGCCGCGCTCATGCATTGAGCTTTGCCTTCTCCTCCTTCTTCTGCTCCTACCGACCATAATTTCAGACATCATACAGTTCGTTTACATACAATGTTTTCGTCATACGATGATTTTGTTTCTGCAGTTCAAGTGCCGAGTCAAACGACGACTCTTTTTGCAGAGTCCGCCTCGTGAGCCACTGGGCTGAGATAAGGTATGTGACTTCCTCACAATTTACTTGCAAGGGGATATTGACAGCATGGCGCAGCCGTTCGCGGGGTCGGGGGGTCCGCGTTGGGGGAGGGCCGCGTTGACTGGGCTTTTGTTGCTGCTTTGAAGTCTACATCCAAAGCCATTTTACGCTCACCGATAACATCAACAGGCTTTGCGCAAGCTTTCAGGATGGAAGCTTTCAGCTCCAGCTTTCAGCTCCAGCTTTCAGCTCCACCGGCAGCTCACCGGCCCTGAAGGTGAACGGTGAGTTTTAAGGCTTTATGTTTGCGATGACACTGATAAGGTGCCGGTTTGTGATTCGAGTGTTTGAACTACGGATTCGACAGCCCGGGGTGGAAATGGCGCGGGGAGACGAGGCGTGCACTACATGCCTGTCCTCCAATAATGACGACCCGGATCGCTTGCCATGACTGCACACAGGAGGAGGCACTGAAGGCGGCCGCTAAGTATCAGGCCAAGGAGGCGCACAGCTCTAAGGAGGCAAGTCTGGGACTTGAGGGGAGACCAGTCGAGGACCCAGACTCTGGTAGGGGCCACGGCCGGGGTGCCCGTGGGCGGGGCCGCACCTAGCGCTGGCCACAATGCGAGTGGTTGTGTTCAAATCGAGTAATGCAATGCATTTTGGTGCGGGCCCACCAAAGCGGCAAGCATGCGATGACTGGGATGCGAGGACGGCAAGCCGTTGCAGACATTTGTACGCTCGTTTCACTGTTTGACTGTTGCCTGCAGGTGCGCTTAAGCGGTGGTGGCTGTGGCCGTGGCACTAGCAGCAGTGGGCACGGCCATGGCAAATGGGCGTGGCCGTGGCCGCTAATAACATTGACGTGAGTGCCTGGTCGTTATTCATACCAGCACAAGCAGTGCAGTGCAGTTGATGTGGGCGTGCGGGGGGTTGTGAACGCCAGCCCTATCTTAACCAAGCCCAAGGGGGGGTCATCACGGCCGGGACACTGCCGCCACTGGGTGAAAATCCTCTGCGTGATTGTACGCTCGTTGTGACTTCTGGCTGCAGGTGCGAGCGGAGACGAGCAACGTGTGGAGAGGACGGCAGCTTGCAGCGAGCAGCAGCGAGGGGAAAGCAGCAGAGTGCGTGGATGGCAGGTTGAGAGAGCGACAGGGCGCGTGTGAAGAGCGTGTGGAGAGGAACTGCATAGCATGCGGACATGTGCGGGCAATGTTGTATGGACACGGGATCACGGGACTGCCAAGCAATGTTTCGTTGGAACCGGCAGCCTGGACGTGCGCTATCTTGCGCATGGCAGCGCGCATGCGCAAACCATGTGCGTATCATGTAACGCAACCGGCATATATGCGTTTCCGTGCGTCTCTGGGCTGCGCATGCGCAAAATTGGGATGCGTTGCCAAACCAGCGAGCTTGCGTATGTAAGCGCATGAGAGGAGCGCATGCGTATGTGTCGTGCGCTATGCCTTACGCAACCGGCATATATGCGTTTGGGGGAAACGCATTGCGCTAAAAGACGTGCGTTTGCATGCGCTGCACGGATGGGTTGGTAGGCCAACCCGCGTCAACTGTCACGTGTGCGCAAGCAAACGCAAGTTCTTTGGTGAAGCGCATGCGTCTTGTCCGTGCGTAACTTGCGTTTTGATCTTGCGTTGCGTGCGTCTTGCCGTGCGTCCAGCGCACGAAAAGCATGGCTTAGCGCACGTCCCCGTCCTCATAGTGCAACCCAGCGTGGCGAGCCTGCACATGCTGCACCAACGGCAACAAGCCCACCCCCCCACACACGGGCCACAGCTGCAGGATCTCTAGTGACATGCCAGTCGGGTGGGCGCGCGGGTTGACATCATACTTGGCCGGTGATAGACGCCGGTCCACCACCGCCGCCACCCGCGCTAACAACGCCGCAACCGCCATCTTAGGAGGCAACCCCACAAACTCCAAGTGGTACAGCACCTTGCCCAAGGTGTAGGCTGAGGCTGCGGCGGCCAGACCAAACATGGAAATGGGCATACGCACAACCTTACCAAGCACCCTAGCACTGCATCAAACGTCACGGGCGGGGCGACCGTCTGCCAATCCCCATAGTGCACCCCCAACGACTTGGCCTTAGGGACCACCCGCCACCCGCCACCCGGCAGGCAGGGCACCGTCGCCACCCGGCGACCCCATGATCAGTAGTTCGACCTTGGTCATGTTCAGCGCTAAGCCATTTTCGTGGGGGCCAGGCAGCCACAACGAGCAGCGAGAACGGAGCGTTGGGACCTGGACCTGCGGGCCTTGCTTCGGAAGTGGCGCAAGCGCAAGAAGGCGCTCCTGCTTAGCTGGGCGCTGGCGCCCAATGTTGACATGCTGGCAGGTACTTCTCGCGAGTCGCGTATCGTACATCTCTCTCGCTCTTGTATGTTTTCATGACGTGTCTCCACGAGGCTGCGCGCGCGACACGGACGTCGGCGGCGGACCCGCACGCCCGGGCCCTGTCCCTGTGGCGCCGCCTGGGGCGCCGGTGGATACTGGCGCGGTTGGGGAGGGGGGGCGTGGCGACTGGCGACGTGGCGGCGGCAGGCAACCTGCATGCAGCTGGGCCGCGAGCCCGGGTCCCTGGCCAGGCCCGCGAACCGCCCGCCAGAGCCGATGGCTGCTGCAAGCCGACCAGCAGCCCCCGAGCGAGAGGACCAGTGCACGACGTGCCTGGTCTACTTCGGCTGCTCGCTGGCGGGGCCAGGCGGGGCTGACCAACCACCATCCCTGGGCCGCCGCCGGCCCCAGCTTAGCGGCGGCGACCCCAGCACCATCAAGAGGAACCTGGCGGCGGCGGTCAAAAAGTCCGCCGTCGGGCGCTACCGCGCCCTGAAGCGGTTCGGCTGAGGCGCGGTGGAGGACGAGGAGCAGTGGCGGGCGGCCGTGCGTGCCAAGGGCGGCAACGCGGACGCAGATGGGACCGGCAAGCTGTCCCCCCTGTCCAAGTAGTGGAAGGTGAGGACGGTGGGACTGGTGGTGGGGTGGCCAGCCGACTGTGTTTATGCACAAGTCTGAACCGATTGCGCTGTTGTGCACCTACCGGAGCCTGGAGCCTGGCTTTCGCAATTTTAACCGGTCCTTGTGGGGAGTGACCATGGCTCTCCGTGTCTGAGCCTTAAAATGGGCCGGGCGCAGCAGAAACGTGGACAGGACAAGGCCCTAGGCGTGGCCAACGTCATTCACTAGCAAGCACTTCGCTAACGCGGGGAAGAGTTCCATGGGCAACGGCAGAGACTTGCGATTGCTGACGTCTCCCCGCTGGGCTAGGCTGACCCGGCTCCCGGTTTGGGTCGCTGGTTTTGCGTGCTATGATGACATTTGCAGGGCAGTGTCCCAATCAATTTGAAGCACGGTTGTTTTGGTGACCGGATTTCGCGGCGCGCATCAAGAGCGCTACTCTGTAAGAACAGGAATAGCTAATAACAGAGTATAATAATACCGGCGCATTGCACGCGTTTCCATGCCGCGACCGTCGGTCTTCTTCTGGCGCCCGAAGCGGCGCGAGCCCACTTCATACGCAGCGCCCACATAGCAGAAGTCAATTTGTTGAACAAGTCATGCGCAATATACAACGTTGTGCTACCTGGCGCCCAAGTCAGCACTCGGGTAAATTTGACTTTGTCGCGGGCAGGCTTGCGAAGCTTAGCCCGGCTTTCGAATGAAGCAGCAGCATTCATTCAGCACCCGGCCTGCGGTGCCTCGCGCCAACATGCTGGCGCTGAGACAAGTGCTCACTCGTCTGCTCCCCACCGGGAGCGGCACCGCAGGGGCGCCGGCCCACGCCCGGCTCCGCCTGCTCGCGTGCGCCAGCGCAGCGACGGCTGCTGGTGCAGGAGGCTGGAAGCCTAGGGGCACCGTTGGCGCTGGCGCGGCGCCCGGCAGCGGCAGCGCCCGGGCTCGGCGCGCCCCGCACGTCTCTGCAGCTGCCGGCCAGCCCGGCGCCTCGGGGTCTCCAATCTCCGGAAATCCGCCCCAAGAGGCCCCGGCGGGCCCCGGTCGTGTGGGAAGGAGGAACACGCGCTCGCCTCGAGGCACGGCTGACGTAGGCGGCGGCGAGGTTGCCTCGACGGGAGCTGCCCCGACGCCGGCGCCGCAACAGGGCGCCACCGCCTCCGCCGGCAGGCCGGCAGCGGAGGCGCCCCCGCCCGCCGCCCCCGTGCCCGTGCCCATGTCCTCCAAATCGCAGCCGCCAGCACCGCAGCAACAACAGCAGCAGCAGCAGCAGCAGCAGCAGCTGCTGCTGCAGGAGGAGCTGAAGCAGCTGGAGGCCACGCTGGAGGCGCACCGGCAGCTGTACTTCAACGAGACGCCTGAGATGAGGTGAGGCGGTCTTCTGGTTCCTTGAGTAAGGCGGTCTTCTCGTTCTTTGAGTCGGGTGGTCGTATCGTTCTTTGACAACAAGGGCGGCGGGGGCCCGGTGGTGCTGCATGGGCCCAGGAGCCGGCTCGGGCGGTCTACTACGGCTGGGAGCGGGGAGGTGGCTCCGGGTCCTGCAGCGCTTCTTTTGGTTGGCACGGACGCACGCTTGCAACTGTCTTTGCTTCTGATGCCCGACCGCCGCCCTGGCTACCTGCGTGCGCGCATGCATCCGGCCCTGCACGTGCACTCGTGCAGTGACGCCGCCTACGACCAGCTGAAGCGCCGCTTCCGGGACCTGGCGGCGCAGCTGCAGGGCGTGGCGGCGGAGGATGTGGCTTTCCCCGTGGTGGGTGCCATTGGGGTCTTGGGGCGGGGGCTGGGGGCGGCGGGAGGTGGAGGAGGAGGGGGTGGTGTGCGGCATTGCAGGGGACACCCGCAGAGAGCACCCGCAACCCGTATCCAGGCGCACGCCTCCACCGCGGCTGTCCAGCGGCGGCAGTCAGGCGATTACCACTGCTCCAACTCAGGCGTGAGCTGCCCTGCCCTGCCCTGCCCTGCCCTGCCCTGCCTGCCCTGCCCCTGCCCTCCCTGCCCTGCCCTGCCCTGCCCTCCCTGCCCTCTGCCCTGCCCTGCCCTGCCCTGCCCTGCCCTGCCCTGCCCTGCCTGCCCTGCCTTCCCTGCCCTGCCCTGCCCTGCCCTGCCTGCCCTGCCCTGCCTGCCCTGCCCTGCCCTTCCCTGCCCTGCCCTGCCCCTGCCCTGCCCTGCCTGCCCTCCCTGCCTCCCTGCCTGCCCTGCCCTGCCCTGCCCTGCCCCTGCCCTGCCCTGCCCCTGCCTGCCCTGCCCTGCCCTGCCCTGCCCTGCCCTGCCCTGCCCTGCCCTGCTCCTGCCCTGCCCTGCCTCCTGCCTGCCCTGCCCTGCCCTGCCCTGCCCTGCCCTGCCCTGCCCTGCCCTTCCGACGCGCTTCTGGGCGCTGCAGGGTGCGCCCGTCGCGGCGGCTTCGGCGCTGCGCAAGGTGGCGCACCGCGTGCCCATGACCAGCCTGGCGGCGGTCAACTCCAGGTGGGCCGCGCCACAGGGTGGTGGTGGTGGGGAGGGGGGTTGCAGGGATGGTTGGAAAAGCGGTACAGGATGCACTGCAACGGTTGTGTAAGGTGGTGGTGGGGGGCCGGAGCGGGTGGGGGGGGGTGGGGGTGCGCTGCACGTTCCACGCGCTGGCGGCGCATATGGTGAACGGATGGAGGGCTGACTCCTGGCGCCCTGGCTCCTGGGCGCCTGGTGGTTGCGGTTGGCGCGTCCTAACGCCATGCCTTCACCCGCGCCCTCGCAGGCAAGAGGTGGAGGCGTGGATGGGCCGCACGCTGGCGCGGCTGGCGCAGCTGAGGCAGGGCGCCGCCAGCGGCTGGGGCTGGGTGGTGGAGCCCAAGGTGGACGGGCTGGCGGTGCGGGTGCTGTACCGCCGCGTGGCGGCGGGCGGCGGCGGCGGCGGCGGCGGTGGCGGCGCGGCTTATGAGCTGCAGGAGGTGAGCCCGGTGGCGGCGGCAGTCAGGGCCTGCGGCGTGATGATATCCTTCCCCCCCCCGCGCCGTCGTGGCGGCAGCGGACTTCTTGTCTCTTGGGTAGCAGGCCGCCCGGCCACTCATCTACTCCTCTCCATTCTTAACGACCCCTCCCTCCCGCCCTTCGGCTCGCCTCGCCAGGCCGCCACACGCGGCGACGGCGTGGTGGGTGAGGACGTGACGCACAACGCGCGTGACGGCGGCATCCAGGGCCTGCCGCTGCGCTTCACCGCGCCGCCGGCGCCCAGGCCGGCAGCTGCGCCGCCCGGCTCAGGGCCTGCATTTTCACCCGCAGCGGCCGCTCCGGAGTGGGTGGAGGTGCGGGGCGAGGTGTACGTGCGCACCGCCGACCTGCAGCAGGTGCGGCGCGGGGCCGGCGAGAGGGAGGTGGGGCCGCGTGCGCGGCTGTTGCCATGCCTGGGTTCGGGTTCGGGTTGGTGTTGGGGTTGTGGTTGTGGTTTCGGGTTAGGGTAGCTGAGCCGCGCTGAGCCGCGCTGAGCCGCGCTGAGCCGCGCTGTGGTGCGCTGTGGTGCGCTGCGCTGCGCTGCGCTGGGCCTGGCGGCGCTCACGACCAACACGTTCGCCCTCCCCGCCCGCCCGCAGGTGAACAGGGAGGCGGAGGCGGCGGGCGGCTCGGGCTTCGCCAACACGCGCAACGCCGCCGCGGGCGGGCTGCGGCTGCTGGACCCGGCCGAGTGCCGCCGCCGCCGGCTCTGCTTCGTGGCCTACGCCGCACTGGTGCCGCCGCCGGCGGCGGAACAGGCGGCGGCGGCGGCGGCGGCGGCGCCGCCGCCGCCGCTGCGCGCCCGGCACTGGGACACGCTGAAGTGGCTGGAGGTATGGGGTGGGGGGCCGGGTCAGCATTCTGGGCCCCCAAACCATCCGGCTCGGTGGCGGGTGTGTGTCGGTGGCGGGCGCGTCGGTGGTGGGCCATGCCCAAAGCGAGCAGCGTTGGGTTGCCGTGCGTGCACCGGATTGTTTCGCTGCCGCTTGCCGCTCGAGTGCGTCTGCGCCCTTGTGGCCGCCAACTCGCCACCTGCTGACATGCAGGGTGCGGGCTTCGCGGTCAGCAGCGACAATGTGGCGGTCACGGGCGAGAGGGCGGCGGTGGAGGCGGCGGAGGCGTGGATGGCGCGGCGCGCGTCACTGGGTGGGTCGGCGACTCGGCGGGCACGCGGCCGCGAAGGGAGCAGGCGCTGCCCCTGTCAGCACCCACACGCCCCGCCGCCTCGAGGGCGACGGCGTCCGTGTCCCGCACGCCCTGCACAGTGTTCACCACACGTGCGCACACACATGCATTCCGTTTGTTTTTGTTTAACACATGCGTACACGCACTTCGTTCCGTCTGGCTCTCCGAACACATGCACGCACAGGCTCATATGCACGCCCCCAATCGCTGACGTTAGGTTATCAACTCTAAACTCCCTTTGGGAACGAAACGCGCAGGCTACGATGCCGACGGGGCGGTGCTCAAGCTGGACGACGCGCTGGCGGCGGCGGAGCTGGGAGTCACGGCCGCCGGCGACCCGCGGTCGGCGGTGGCTTGGAAGTTCCCGGCGGGCGAGACGGTGACGCGGCTGGAGGGCGTGGAGCTGACCGTGGGGCGAGCGGGGCAGGTGAGGGCGTGGAGCTGTCAGGGGGGCGGGGGCCGCGTCGCACATCCGTAGTTGTGACACTGGGCTCCTGCAGCGCTGGAGTGGAATGGCGCCGCTGCCTGCTCCTTGCTTGCCACTGCGCCCTGTCAGCTCAGGACCGGCTTCTCTCCTCCGTGCCCCCCTCCGTGCCTCGCCCCATTGCATTGCCGCCCCTGCATTTGCCCTGCCTCCGTCCAGTTTGTTTGGTTTAGCTTGGGCTGGCGTTCACCTCTCCCCCCTCCTCGTCCTGGACCTCGCCGCCAGATCACGCCTGTGGCGCTGCTGGCCCCGGTGGAGCTGGGCGGCGTGACCATCCGCCGCGCCTCGCTGCACAACGCCGGCCAGGCGCTGGCGCTGGGGCTGCACCTGGGGGACGCGGTGGTGCTGCGGCGCAGCGGCGACGTCATCCCGCAGGTACGAGCCGGCTGTGTGTGGGTGTGGGTGTGGGTGGGCGAGGTTTGCAAAGCCCCGTCCCCAGGGCGCGGGGCTGGGCCTCGGGTTGGGGTTTAGCCTGTAGTATTGGGTTGGGTTTATGGCCGGCCGGCTTGGGTTGGGGAGGTGGGCTAGGCTGGGCTGGGGGTGTTTGGCGGGGTGGGGTGGGGTGGATGCGAGGATGTTGGTATTGTCTCGAGCGCGCCCGCCCCCGCCGTTCGTACAGGTGATGCGCGTGCTGCCGGAGCTGCGGCCGCCCGGCGCCCAGCCCTGGGCGCTGCCCGCCTGCTGCCCCGCCTGTGGCGGCCCGGTGCGCCTGCAGCCGGCCGCCGGCAAGGACGCGGGCGAGCAGCTGCTGTGCGTGGCGGCCGTTGAGGGCAGCGGATGCAGCGCGCAGCAAGAGCGCATGGTGGGTCGGCCAGCTCTGTAGCGTGGACTGCTGGCGCCTGCTTCAGTTGGCATGGCAGCCGGTTGGCATGGCAGCTCCGGGGTCCAGTGACTCCTTGCTGCGTGCCGTCACCACGGCCCGTGGCAACCCACCGGCACTCGTGCTGCTGGTTGGCTGCCTGCCTACCTGCTTGCGTGCCTGCCTGTCTGCCTGCCTGCCTGCCTGCCTGCCTGCCTGCCTGCCTGCCTGCCTGCCTGCCTGCCTGCCTGCCTGCCTGCCCTGCCCTGCCTGCCTGCCTGCTTCGTACCGTATTGCGTGCCACCATCTCATCCCATCCCATCCCACCCCCGCGCGCTCGCACGCAGCTGCTGCACTTCGCCAAGGTCTGCCTCAAGGGCAGCGGCCTGGCGGCGGGCGTGCTGCAGACGCTGGTGGGCGCGGGGCTGCTGGACAGCGGCCTGTCCGACTTCTACACGCGCCTGGACAGGGTGAGTACGACAGAGGGAGGGGCGGGCGCCGCGCAGAAGGAGCGTGTGCTCGGCAGGCGTGTGTTGGGCAAACACACGGAGCCAGCCCGTCCAGGCAAGCATGTGCGTATGTGCAGGGGAGGGGGTTAGTATTTTTCCAAGGGCGGCGGGTTGCGACCACCAACATTAGCTCAACCAAACTAACTAGGGGATCCATCACGGTGATCACCTTGCTGTGTTGTGTTGTGCATCCCATGCGGCCACCACCAGGCCACGCTGTCGGCGCTCCCCGGCTTCGGCGCATCGCGCGCCGAGGCCATCGCGGCGCGCGTGGCTGCCTCCAAGTCCATGAGCAGCGCCGAGTTGCTACACGGGCTGAACATCAAGAGCGTGGGTGAGACGGCGGCCAAGGCGCTAGGCGCGGCGTATCCGCGCCTGGTGCCAGAGCTTCAGAGCGCCAGCTGGCAGGAGATCAAGGCTGCGTCAGGTGGGGACTGCGGCGGCGGCGTGGCGCGCGGCTTGGTGGAAGTCGAGCGCCGGGCTCGGGCTGCGGCTGGGTGCACGCCTGCTTGCGTGGCGTGTCGTGTGAATGGCGTGGCAGGACGGGGCTTGTCTACCATTGCCGAGTCTTACTTCTCTGGTCCGACATTTCGGGCGTTCGTACCGTGCGCGCTCTGACGCATAACGTGCAGGCCTGGGCCAGGTCGTGTCAAACAACGTAGAGGCGTGGATGCGCCAGCCCGCCAATCAGCAGCTGCTGCAGCGCCTCAGCCAGGCTGGAGTGGCGTGCGTGACGGGCCCTTCCGCGTCGCCCGCGCCCGCGGCTGCTGCTGGTGCTGCAACGGTGCCGGAGAAGCCGGCGCCGCGGGCAGCTCGAGGCGGGGCCGGGGCCAAGTCGGCGACGGCGGATGGGAAGGGCGGCACTGGAATGGGCGGCGGAGGCAGCAAGGCGGCAGGGCCTCTGAAGGGCGTGGCAGGCATGCGCATATGCGTTACCGGCATGCTAGAGGTACGAGCGGTGGACCCACAGATGGCAGAGGGGATGCCAGACTGTGAAGCGTGCCAGTCAAGAAGTCGAGATCTGATGTTTGAGTGCCGTTTAGGCCCAACAGCCCTCACTCCTCACAGTTTGCTTGCTTTTTCACAAGCGACATCTTCATAACCCGTGCAGGGCCCCAAGGGAGCCGGGCTCAAACGGTCTGAGCTGCAGGTGGGCAGCAGGGCAGCCCTGCCCGTGTGTCTGTGGTTTGCCTCGCTACGATGGCCGAAGGGGCCCTTGGCGGGGGATGAGGTGTTGGGGGCATGGCACGGGGCGCTGGGCAAGGGGCGCACGGGCCGTGACAGCTCATCAAGGCTGGACACGATGCGCAACTGCTTTCGGCTTGCACTTGTGTGCCTGGGCAGGCGATGCTGGAAGCTTCGGGAGCTGAGTTCCACAAGGACGTCAAGTCCGACACGCAGGTGCGCATTCGGCCCTGTTGCGGCGTGACCCTGCAATGCCCTGCTCGCTGGCTGCTGTTCCATTTCAAGTCATCACTCGTGCCGCATGGGCTCAAGCCTGTGCTGCCGTGTCCTCGTGTTGCCCACCCTTGCTGTGTGCCTGCACGCGCGCGCTCAGATTCTGGTGGTTGGAGCAGACGCGGGCAGCAAGCGCGACCGGGCCGCTAAGAAGGGCGTACGCGTCATGGAGGAACAAGACTTCTGGCGACAGCACCTGTAGCCAGTGGCTGCCATGCACCGCCAAATGGAGCCAAACAGCCAGGTAGAGCGAGTCCAGGCGTAACCCGGCGACCATGTGCTCCTGCTGGGATCGCCGGTGGGGCGCGGCAGGTGGTGCGACGTGCGGCTGGCCGCACGATGCTCCCTCACGTCACGACAAGGGGGTTGGATGCAGGAGGCCATTACGATGAGCGTGCAGAAGGCCCCGGATTGCATACGTCCTATGATTGGCGGGGAGAGACGAGCGAGACGACGTGCCGCCGTGTGTGTGTGTGGGGGGGGGGGGGGGGAGGGGAGCAGAAACATTTCGCGTGTGTGGTGGTGGAGAATGTGTGTGGAGGGGGGGGGGGGCAGAAAAGGTCGTGGTGTTGCGTAGCGTCCATCTGCCCGAGATTTTACTTCCAGGATCTCGCTCTGCTACTTTCTTTGCAGCCAATCAATTGATGCACACTCCCTCTGCTGGAACCTGGCGCCTAGGGAGGGATCGACACGCTGGACGAGCCGGGCCACTACCCTAGCCGAGTCTGACCGCCAACTGCTCGAGCGGCTGAATCAGAGCTAGTATGATTTGAAAGTCGCGTTGTGCATGGTTATAAGATGTCCGAACATCTCTGGCATCCGAAAGGCGCGGGTTGAGTGAGACATAGGCATGTGAGACCGTGAGAGCCTCCAAGCCCTACCCTCTCAAAACTGCCTGTGCGATACAACATCATACCCAAACTCGATTCGGCCACGCGGCTGGGTCCGATTGCGGCTGCCAAAACGCCAGACATTCATCCCTTTTTTGCTCGGCCGCGGCCGAGCACAGCTCGGAGCCTAGCAAACACCCATTATTCTGGCCAGCTGAAAACGCTGACGTGCATGTCGTCTTGTAGTTGCTGATCACCTAGCTTTACGCTCTGCCCACTTTGCGGGGCCGCGCGCTTCTTTCCGAAGCTTTGCTTTTGCTTCAAGTCTATTACTCCTGCGATTCTTTTATTATTGCCACACACCATCAATTTTCGCGCGTTGTAACCAGCGCTGCGCTGCGTACACGGGCGCTTGTACTCGCGGGTATAGTCGTCTATAGCAAAACCCTTCGGGCTCAAAACTGTGGGAGACAGCGTTTATCTTGCTATCTAAAAGCCCAGCGGCTGTGGCGTCGAATTGGGGGTTCTTCAAGCTTCGGCCGGCGGGCGCGCTGGCTCTGACTTAGCTAACCGCCCAGTGGGGCGCGCTTCGTTTTAATAGTCGCCTAAAACGGCCTCCATATATAGCTAGCGGGCTCGCCAGCACTACGCACTACCCGGCCCCGCGCACTTTCATCTCTCATCGGAGCCTCCGACTAAGGCCCGCAGCAATGTACGCCAAAGAGGCGAGCAGCAGCATCTGCACATCCAGGAGGCCGGATGGCGTAAGGTGGGTTCGTTTAGATAGGCCCCTGGTCCACTTATTGAACTGCATCAACGACCATTCCCCGTGGTGACAGACGGCGTCGGCGTTAGGTTCGCATGACATTCCCCGTAGAGCGCTTGTTGAGCGCTGAGAATGTTGTTGCCGTAAAACCGCGACCCACGTCGCCACAAAACGTTTTGGCACTGGCCCCCAACCCCCACGATTTCTGCTGCTAAGCAGCGCGCGCGCGACCCCCGTAGTCCCGCCCGCGACACCCCTCACCCCTTCCCTGATCGTCTGCGCTTACTAGTTTTTCACATTGTATGCAGGTGCAGTGACACCCAACATGCTGCCAACGCCACCTCTTCTGCCGTGGCAGCCACCACGCACTCCCTCCCTGCAAATTACTTCGGCGGATTCAGCAGCAGCAGCACAGGTCGCAGCGCTGTGGCATTTGCTGCTGTCAATGTAAGAACACTATGGGAGTCTAACAGTGGCGGGAGTTCACCAGCAGCAAGCCGCCAGCCAACGGAGCAGAAGCCGGTGCCACTGATGCCGCCGGTGGCGGCCGCGCCGCGGCACGGCTCTGGCCTTCGCTGCACCTGCTTCGACTACGCGAGGTGCTCCTGCCGCGAGGACCTGCAGCAGTCCTACCGCGCTGCAGCCGGTCGCGCTATCGACGTCTCCAGCAGCCCCCAACGCGCTGCTGCCTTCAGCCAGCAACAGACGGAGGCGATGCAGCCTCTCTCGACTCGTGTTGGCGACACCAGCAGCGCTTGCACCGCCGCCCGCGCCCAAGAGCCAGCGGCCATCAAACGCAAGCGCGGCTCTTCACCTTCACAGCCCTTCGACTGCTGCTGGCAATTGGCGGCGCCTCCGGAGGCCCCGGCGGCGCCGCCTCTGCCGCCGCAGTTGCTGATGCGGCCGGCGCCCGCCCGCCAGGACAGCAGCGGCAGCGGGCCATGTGCTGGTGCAGTCGTCAGCTACATCAGCCCGCCGAGCGGCGGCGGTGGCCGGTGCCAGCAGCAGGTTGTGGTGCCGATCGGCAACAGGGGATCCCGCGCTGCAGGAACAGCAGCTGGTGCACCGCCTGTCACGCAGCGGCCCATGGGTGCTGTGATCAAGCTCGAGCCCGACTCCGCTGCCTCCAACCCTGCTCCTGCTGCAGAGGATAAGCAGCACCCCCTGCTTCATCAGCCGCAACAGCAACCAGCAGCAGTGACCGGTGTGCCGGCCACGTATGTGGCATCATTACCACCATCAGCTGCAGCGCCCAGTAGTGGCGGTGCTGCTGCTGCAGTTGCTGATGCGTCAGCAGCAACTGCGGCGGTCTGGCGTGCGCTCAGCACCGCAGGCATTGGCATTGGTATTGGCAATGGCGACGAAGGTGGAGGAGAGGTGGGCGCGGTAGGCAGCAATGGCTGGAGCGCCGCTATGAAGCGGCCCTCGCAGCAGTCCAGCCGGTCCCCCGCTGCCACGGTGGGGTGCGGGTTTGCCAGCAACAACGCCGCGCGCATGGATGCCGCACAGCAGCCGCAACCGCAGGCTCCACCGTCGCAATCACAAGCGCAACCGCCGCCACCGCCGCCACCACAAGGGTCACAACCGTCGGCGCAGCGTGCGCGCGCGCCCGCGGAACAGCAGGAGCCACGGGCGCAGCAGCGACTTCCCCGTGCGTCATCCACTGCAGGGCCCAGCAGCAACCCGCAGCAGGACCCTTTCTTAGTTCTGGATATCAGCGGCCGAGCGGGGGAGCTGCTGCAAACGGGGCGTGGCATAGCCAAGAAACTCGCAGGCGTGCAGGTGGGTCGCTGCTGTGTGCCTGCAAGGCATGTTGTGTGCTCCCTGCCTGCTGCCCACTCGATCGACGCCTAGTGCTCGCTCCGTGGTTCCTAGCCGCTTACCCTGTGCTGCGGCCCGTCGCCTCTCGTGTGCGCTGCCAGCTGCCTCGCATTGCTGTGACCTTACTTGGTGCTCCGCCTGCTGCTGCCTGCCTTGTTGCGGTCCCTGCCTCGCAGTCCGCGCGTGCCGCGCTGCAGCACCTGGAGCAGGAGCTGGGCCGTGCGCTGGCCCACGTGCGGTCCGAGCTACTCGCCAACCTGCGGCTGCAGCCCGAGCGGCAGTCGCTGCTGCCGCCGCCGGCAGCGGCTGCCGCGGCGGCGGCGGCGGCTGCGGCGGTGCTGGGCGTGGAGATGGCGTACAGCTCGCCACTGGCGCCACCGCATATGTTGAAGCGGCACCAGCACCAGCAGTTTGAGCTCTCAGAGTCGACGGCGCCGTTGCAGGGGTCGGCCACCGCGACAAGCAGCGGCGGTGGCACTCACCCCGAGGCCCCTGCCTCTGCCTCTGCTGCTGACGCGGCGGGCGACACCATCACCACCGTCGCTGGCACGCCCGCTGCTGCTGGCCCTTGCTCTGGCCCTTCCGCTGGCACCACCGCCCGCCCGCTGCGGCATGCCACTGCAGTGGACAGCAGCCCGCCGCCGCGGCCGGCGGTCACCGGTCCGGACTGCAACGGTGGCACCGCCGCCGCTGCCGTCAGCCGCCGCGAGCCCGCCCAAGCTTTGGGCTCGCATCGCGAGCAGACGGCCGCTCCACAAACCGGACCGGCGGTGGGCGCTGGGGGCGCATGGGCGACCCACGTGCCGCCATCCCCGCCAGCAGCACCGCCGCCGGCTGCGCGTGCCGTGTGGCCGCTGGGCGTCTTGCCCCCGATCGACCCGAGCACCGGCGGGGGCGCCGCTGCTGATGGTGCTGCTGCCGCAGTGCAACGGGGGGACAACACTACTGCGGCTACTACCGGCTCGCGGTTGGGCGCAAGGTCGCCATCTGGCGGCCGCGGTGGCAAGCGCGCGCGGGAGCAGCAGGATGAAGCCTACTCGGCGCTGCCGCTGCTGGCGTCGGCCGCCACCATGTGGGACCGCTGGACCGCGGCCGGTGCCGCTCGTGCCGCTGCCGTCGGTGCCGCTGCTGCACCAGCAGCTGCTGGCGCCCCGGCCCGCAGGGCTGGGACCGGACCGCACAGAGCGCACCAGGCGCGCGGCGGCATAAAGGGCACGCTATCGCCGCCGCCGCCGCCGCCGCCGCAGCAGCAGCAGCATCGTCATGCGACGGGCGGCGTCCGTGGCGGCGCCGGCTGCGGCGGCGCCGGCGGTGGCGGCGCCATCGGCCGGCTGAGTGACGCCGACCTGGTGGCCATGAACATCGACCCCGCAGCCGCCAGAGCCATTGACCCTGCACTGTGGGACGAGTCGCCGGCCGATGACGTTTTGCGGGCCGCCGCGGCGGCAGCGGCGGCCGCTGCCGCCGCCATGAAGACGGCAGCCGCCGCTGTGGCTTCGGCCAGGCAGCCGGCGGCACCGCCGACGGCGTCGCAGCCAGCAGCGCCACCACCAGCGAAGCGCCGGGCCCGCGGCGATGGCGGTGACGTCGGCGGTCGAGCGCGGGATGTGCGACCGACGTCGGTGGCCATGCCTCCGCCGCCCCCCCGCTCGCCGCGCTCGCAACCGTTCGCCGCCGTCGCAGGCGCATGCACAGCCATGCACACGGCGGCGGCGGCACTGCAGCCCCAGCAGCACCCACGTTTGGCTGCAGGAACTAGTGCTGCGGCGAGGGTGCCGCCGCACCAGCAGCAGCAGCAGCAGCAGCAGCTGGATGACAGTCAGCAGTGGTGGTGATCTGCAGGGGCGGTATGTAAGAGCCAGCCGCCGGCACGGTGTACGTGATGATGCGAGTTGCGTGTCGCGTGTCCGGATGCAGTTAGTTCTACAGGTTAAACTTCACCAAGCCGCAGTCAGGTGCCATCGTACTACGCGCACATGCGACAGCTAGCAATGTGCATAATGATCGAATGAATAAGAGGAATGGCACCATTGTGCGAGCGTGTGTGCAAGTGTGTGTGTGTGTGTGTGGCCAGCTAGCTAGCGTGGCTGCTAGCAATCAAGCAAGGTTTGACGTTGGACGAAGTGAGGGGACCTGCCTCTGGCTATGTGGAAACAAGCACTCTGGCTATGTGGATTGAGTGCTAGGGTACGGCACTTCCGTGGCAAGGGGTTCATCAGAAGTAGCAGTATGTAGCAGCAACGGCCTTTCCACGCGCCCCGCTCAGTGTGTGCGCACTTCTGCCGCACTCGCCATGTACTTGCTCACCCTACGAGACACTGCTCTGCGCGCGGCGCGGCGTGTACAGGTGGACCGGGGTATTGTCATACCTGGGGTAATGTCATACGCGGGCCCGTGCGTGCTGGTTGCTGCGAGTCACAACCCCCACGTCGGGACTTAAGACGTCCTTAGGGTACTACTTGAGGCTGCCGCATTAGATTTGGGAAAGGTCACCCTCCTAGCACCCACGGATTTTCGACATGCCAAAATGTCGTGGTGGACATGTGTAAGGTGCCAAGTGCCACAAGTGCGCCGCTATGCCTTTCGTAATTCTACTTTAATATATTTCTTGGGCGCGACAAGGTGATACGAGGAGTTTCTGTCGGTTTGAGGTTCCGCAAAGTTGCGAGTGACAACATCTTTCGCTATCGCACGACCGAAGGGCAGTAAACTCACCGAGTCTAAATCACACTACCTTCAAAGGATATATTTATAATTACTACATAATAGGACCACACACTTGAGCTTTGTTATGGTCAGTCCTGTGCTTGTCACCTAGGCCCGCTCGCTGCCCCCCTGCGTACACACAACATGGTCAATACGTCGCTGTCGGTTAGCACGGCATTGCACAGGGCTCGTCTGACGTGCAGTATGTATGGGTAAGGCATGCGCGGACGGGCGGCGCTGCCCCAGGCCTGGAAACACGGGTTTGAAGCTCGTATGACAATACCCTGGTTCGTGCCGTTCCCACCTGTTCGCACCCCCAGCGCGCGGCTCATCCGCAATGGTGCTTATGCTATGCCTATCACTTTCAGACCTTGCACACAATACAAGGACCCTATGCTGGACCTGTGGTCCAAAGCGCGCCTGAAAATAGCAGTATGCGCAACCAGAACGAGCCACACCGTAAAACTTGTATGACAATACCCCGGGCCACCTGTATTTCTATTTATTGGGTGGGGAGGAAGAGCGGTGCGGCCAGTGTGAGGCTCCCGGCCCCTCAAAAATAATGTTTTGGGGGAATAATGCAGCGCGACTGCGCCGCCGGCGTCTGCTGGCATGCCGCCTTACTTCACGTAGCGTACGTACGGCTCGCTCAGGGGTGATGGGGCGCCGGCAGCGGCATGCAGGCCGATACTGCATGAACTGCGGCGGTGGGCGGTGGGCAGCTGGGTGGATGCACGTGCACAGCCTCTATCTGTCCCATCGCCAGGGAGAGGGGTTACCACCCTGCGGACGGCCGCCCCAACCTGGACTTCAGGACCGCTCCCGCCTGTCCTGTCCATGTTAGTAATACCAATGCGCTCGATGGTAGCGGTCGGGTCCGCTGAAGATTGCATTGGTTACAGGAGGGACCTGCTGACGCAGCTCACGAGCCAGCGAGCACGTACTAGTACGGACGCCCTGCTCTAGACCTCAGGGGCGCGCCACCTGCAGCGCCGACAGCCTACTCTGCGCCTTGGGCTAGTAGGCCTTGCTCCCATGGGAGCGCCACCATCTTCTAAACTCAATCTCCTTCCTCTTCAACTGTAATGAAAGTCGGCTTATTGATCCACATACTCCCGTCTTCCCTTCTTTCAATCCAAGGGTGGCCTGGTGGGATTTCGTCCCACCCCCTTGGCTTGATGCCCAGGCTTATAGCGCGCAATCAACGACACACACACAACGTATAAACACAAACCAAAATTTTTGCGTTTTCGTGTGTGTATGGCGTGCCCAAGGACCGTGTGTTGATTTACCACCCGTCACCTGTGTGGGGACAGTGCGGCGGGTCCGCACAGCACGACGTCCACTGCTGGGGTCTCGCTCGGGGTTAGCTCCTAGGTTTGCGGATACAGGATAGCGCTGGGTAGGAATACGCGTGCGGAAGCGTAAGGTATATCGAGATGTTTGGGGTTATCGAGATGGGATCGAGATATAGAATGCGCGGAAGGGAAACGAGTGGTGCGACAGCTGGAAAGCAGTCACGGGGCACGGGATCCAAGCACGTCAACCACCTTAACGGTCACAACAACCGTTATAACGTTTCCGCCTAAGTCCTAGCCTTCTCTCGGACAAGGGAGTAGGAGGAGATAAGGGGTAGGGGGAGGAGGAGGTAAGGGGGAAGCACTTGGGCGCTTGGGCTTGGTCAGGGACAGGGGGGAAAGGGGGCCCTGTGGGGAAAAGGGCTAAGTGCTGCCGCTCTACTGGCGGGCTTAGGCACGAGCCTATGCGCGTTTGCGCTTAAGGGATTCAGAGAGGAGCGGGCTTCTTGCCAGGCTCAGTGTTACAAGGTATTGAGAAGGGGCTCAGGTAGCTTGCCAGTATTCAGCTTTGCTTGGTATGCTTTTGCCTGGTTGGCTTTATCCTGGTATGCCTAGCACAAGCGTCCGCCTCGTTTATATACGACTTTTCACGCCCAAAAGGGGCCAACGCGGCGCGCCCAAAAGGGGCCAACGCGCCGTGACTAAAAAGGGGCGAACGCGCCAACTCTCTAGAAGGGGCCAACGCGCCGCTCTAGAAGGGGCCAACGCGCCCAAAAGGGGCCAACGCGCCACTCTAGAAGGGGCCAACGCGCCAACTCTAGAAGGGGCCAACGCGCCCAGAAGGGGCCAACGCGCCGCGGTGTGACCGAGTGACCGCGGGGTCGGGAACCTTCGCGAAACACACACGTCTCGAAACTCACCTCATACTCCAAAGTCTCAGCTCCAACGTAAGTTATCCGTGTATAATTAATAATTATTTATTCAATTGCACAGAAATCGCATAGCGTTAGTCGTCACAAACCGTGTCACACCCGCACGCGTGTCCGGACAGCTCTGGAAGCCTCGGCACGCAAACCCGTCCAGACATGCGGCGTGTGTCCCCCAGCGATGATCGCCATAGCTATAGCGCGTTCCCCCGCTTAAGCCCGTGACCACGCGGGCCTCAGGGGACGAAACACGCCGACAATCACACCAATTAGCAATGGATCGCGATGGATGCCGCTCTTAACTTGCGAACTCTCGTGACGCAAATGACTTAGTTGCTAATGTTTTGACTTGTAAATAACTTAAATAACATAACATTCTACTGCGCAAATCGCTTTGGAACCAGAAGTCGGTGTCGAGGAATTGGAAAGACTTGTCCATTTCCGCCTTTTACCAGCGCATACGCTCCATTTGGCAGCTTCCACGCGAAGAATGAATAAGGGCCTTCTGAAGCCGCTTCCAGTTTTGAGCCCCTCGGCTTGCTCAGCCACACCAGAGTGCCCTCAGGAATCGCTGGGCAATCTGGCATCTCCTCATCTTCTAACTCATCAACTGCGGGCTCAATTTCAGCCGGAGCTGTGGCTGCTGGATTCATCATCAGGTCCGTCGGAGGGGACGCCAGAGTGACCGTTGCTGCTTTGGTCACGTTCCTCTTGGGCCTTAGGGGCTTCTTTTTGGGAGCAGGGGCGACTACCGCGGTCTCGGGCTCGTCGTCGTCGGCATCCCCATAGGCGCCAGTGCCGGGGGCCGTCGTGATCGCCTTAGGTGAATTCAAAGTTGCTATCGCGGCAATGGTGGCAGGCTTCTTGTTGGCCGGGCCGCTCGACACATTCGCGGGCAATGCCATCTCGTCACCTGCTCGCTTACGCTTGACCGCAGGGAACGAAGCCTGCAGGGGCCGCTTGGCCACCTGGAAAGGCCGAGAAGCAGCCGTGGCGACGCCGGTGGCAACCCACGCGGGGTCAACCCGTGGCGTGCCGGTAGGTGTGCGCGGGGTTGGGGCAGGTATCGAGGCAGCACCGACGGCGGTCCGCCCAGCAATAGGACGCTGGCGGGGCCGGGATTGGTGCTGGCGACTGTTAAAATCACGCTCATTCTTCTCTTTTGCTTTCACCATGTTGTTCTCAGCGCGTTCTGCCAAGGAGTCGAGCAGTCCTCGACGGTTGTCGAGTGCATCGCGGTGCCATTCCTCCCAGGGCACCTCCTCTTCCTCGGGCTCCACAGCAGGCAAGTTGGAGGGTGCCTCCTCCCGTTGGGACGCGAGGGTCAGCTCGCGCCCGTATAGCAGGAGAGCAGGGGACATGCGGGTGCTGCTATGAGCGGTGGTACGGTACCTGTACGCGCTGGAGTGGATGCGCAGGTCCCAATCAGTGCCATTCTCTTGTACGGTCTTGCGGAGGGAATCGAGCATGGTACCAACCAAACGCTCAATCATGCCGTTGGTGTTCGGCTTGTACGATGCCGTATGCAGGGTACGAATGCGCTGGGCGCGGCAGCCCGTGGCGAAGGCTCCCTCCCACTCCGTGCCTTCGTCTGTCAACACCTCGGCGGGGCTACCGTAGCGCGTCACCCAGTTCTGCCAGAACCACTGCCAGGTAGTTTCTGCGCGCTTGTTGGGGATAGCGCCCACTTCGGGGTACTTGGTGAAGCTATCTTGAGCTAGGATAATATACTGGTTGCCGCGCGGCGTGGTCGGCAGCGGGCCGGCGAGATCTAGCTGTACACGGTGCCAGATCGGCACAATGGGCAAGGGGCGCAGAGGGTGGTTGCGTAGCAGCTTCTGCTTCGAGCTAGCACACTCCTCGCAGGAAGCGATAAACTGCATGATCTGCGGCTTCATTCCTTCCCAGGTGTACCGCACACGGAGGGAGCTGTAGACCTTCTCTACTCCCAGGTGCGCCATGTTGTGCACACTGGCAATTAGGCCAGCGCGGGCCTCAGGCGCGGGCACAGGCCTGCGGGGACGGTCACCCTTGGCCTTCTGGTACAACACGCCGCCCTCCATCTCATAACGCGATGCGCGGCGTTGCACTCTGTTCATTTCGCGCAGGAGAGCTGCGCCATCAAAGGGCCCTGATGGGGCTTCGAGCATGACTTTTCGTGTCTTCAGGAACTCGATGAGGGCGGAGTCTGACCAAGGGTCCAAGCTACCCTTCGCGGCGGCGGGAGCCAGCTGCGCCTCATCTTCGTCAACAAGGTCTAGGTCACTGTCGCCGGCGGCCTCCTCTTCCTCGCTCTCGCCTTTGTAAGATGAGTCTCCGCCGTCAGTGCCCTCTTCTGACGTCACTGGGCTTGGGGTCACCGTGTCATGATCAGGTGAGTCGTCGCGTAGCTCGGCGGGATCCTTGGGTGGCGCGGCCTGCGCCGTTTCCTTGGGATGCTCGGGACAGAACCAGTCCCCATGGGGAATAGCAGCAAGGGGAGGGGTCAGGCACGTAGTGTGCCACGCCTTGGTGCAGCCGGGGTAGTCGCACAACAGCATGTTGTTGGCAGGTAGGCTGTTCTTGCACGCTTGGCATATGGTATTGGGATCAGGGTCAACTTCAGCGATATCGAAATCCTGTAGCAGGGAGCTAAGGCGCCGCCGGCGAGCGGACTGGCGCATGGGCACCGGAGAATGCAGTTGCTCGGCCTCATTGTCATCCCTTGCGCGCCCCGCAGGAGCGGGCTGGGCGCCTGCGGCATCAGCGGTGCTAACACCTTCGGCTTGCCCCGCGAGGTGAGGCGCGGCGTAGTCGGCCGGCGTCGGGCTCAACACCTGGGTAGGCAGCAGATCCGGGGGAGGATCTTGGTGGTGAAGCTGCATGGGGATAGCGCCTTTAACCGTGGTGACGCCGGGACCAAAGCGGGAAGGGGTAGGAATCATGCGGGAAAGTTGCGGTACCGCTGCCGAGCCGCCTGGGTTGCCGTCAGCCTCGGCGAACGGGCGGTGGGCGCCAAAGGCGACAGCACGCGGTGCCCGTGGCGTGTCGGGCACGACTTGTGGCAGATTGGGAATGCGTGGGGGTGACCTATTCATGCGTGCCGCGTCCGTACAGCCGTCCGACAGGAAGATCTCGGGCCCCCAACGACTGGTCCGAATAGGCGTAGGCGCAAATTCCACGAGGTTGGTGGCGGGGAGCTCGGCCTCTGGGGTCGAGCCTGCAACGGCCTCGTCCTCAGCCTGCGGTAGCAGATGGCCTAGCCGACTAAGCCCGTCCACGTGGCCGTGCCGCTCTGCAGGGCGGTGTACTACGTCGAACGAATACGGCATCAGCTTGAAGGCATAACGGGCCAGGCGCCCGTGTAGGTCAGAGGCGCCGGCGGTACGGATGTGGCGAACTGCCATGCTGTCCGTTACCAGCGTGAAATGCGTGCCGAACAGGTAAGGCCGGAAATGTTGCACAGCCCATACCACCGCATAGGCCTCGCCATCAGCGGAGGACCACTGCGACTGACTTCCGGTCAAACGCTTGCTTGCAAACTGCACAGCGTATTCTTTTCCCTCATCATCTTTTTGCGCGAGACACGCCGCCACCGCCATACCGCTCCAATCCGTCTGCAGGATGAAGGGGCGGTCGAAGCGCGGCGCCCTGAGGATAGGCTCGCTGGTCAGCGCGGTCTTGAGGGCCTCAAACGCGTGCTGCTCGACCGGGCTCCACTTCCAAGGTGCGTCCTTCTTTAGCAAATCATAAAGGGGCTTAGCGATCAGGGAGCAGTATGGAATGAACGTACGGTAGTACGACACCATGCCAATGAAGGCCTTGACCTGCCGGACCGTCTGAGGCGCGGGCAGAGCGTTGATGGTTGCCACGTTGCGGGGGTGCGGCTCAATCGTGCCTTTCTCCCCATCCAAATGGTGCCCCAGGAACAGCACCCGCCGCTGTGCAAACTTGCACTTGGTTGCCGACACCTTCAGCCCGGCTAGGTAGAAGAGTGACAGCACGATTTCCACGTGGCGGTAGTGGCTTTCAAGATCGGACGACACGATAATCACGTCATCTAGATAGTAAGTGCAGCAGGGCTCCGTGAGTAGAGCGGCCTCGGGGTCGTCGTAGCGGTTGCGGCGCTCTTGCCCTGGGGAGATCAGCACTGGCTTCAGCGCCTTCCGCACCAGGCTAGTGAAGTAGCTGGTCGAACCACTCCAGCCCATGGGTAGTCGGGTGTGGCGGTACTGCGCCGTGGTTGTGTGGAAAGCGGTCTTGTTGCGAGCGTCCTCTGACTTGAGTACCACGGCCCAGTATCCACTTTTCAGATCAATAGAAGTCGCATAGAACTGTTGGCCCGTGGGCGGCGAGATGCTGTCTAGAATCTCCTGCACGTTCCCAATGGGATGACGCGGGATGCGCGTGACGGCGTTTACTCGGCGCAAGTCAATCACGACGCGCTTATCTGTTGTGCCACGCTTCGCGATCACCAACACAGGTGATGACCAAGGGCTGTGGCAGGGCTCAATGATGCCGTCCTTCAACATCCGCTCAATCTCGGTTTCAACTACAGTCTGCTCGGCGCGCGCCATGCGGTACGGAGGGGTGTACACGGGGGCTGCGTCGCCCGTGTCGATTTCAACGTCCACCCAATCTGTCAGACCTAGCTCGCTGTTATCCCGCGCAAACATGAAGTAGTTGGCGGACAGCAGCGCCTCGAAGCTGTCTTTCCAGAAAGGCGGCAGGTCAGGATTGATCATGGCGTGCAACTGTCTACCAAACTCCTCGCCGGGACCCTTGTGCAGGTAATGGTCCTGCGCGGCCTTGGCCACCTCGAGCGCTACCTCCACGTGCGCGGCGAGAGAGAGCTGCTCCACCATTTGGTAAGGGATTGACACGTGCGGCGTCTGGGGAGTGAAAGTTGCAACAATATCGGCAGGGGTCATGCCGGCAGCGTCAGTGGGGTGCTGCGCCTCCAGCGTATAAGCTTCACCGCTTGCCCAGGATATCAGCCGGGCTGTTTCCCAGTCGTCGCTTATGTCTGCCTCGTCCGCAGAATCGGAACTGTCGCTGGAGCTGGCGGAGCTGCCGCTTCCGCGCTCGCTGTCTGTGGCATCCAGCAGGGGCGGTGGTGCGTCCTCTTCGTCCACGTCAAGCAGAGGCAGAGGCGAAGGGAGGCGAAGGGTTGGTTCCCCCGCTGAGCCGTTCGACGCAGGTGAGTCAGGTACTGGGAAAACGGGACCGTCCCAGCCTGTGCCTGGGTAGATAGCGTCAAGCATAGCGGACTGCTCCGGGTTGGTGGGCTCGAGGGCCAGTGCTTTTACTAGGGAGGACAAGCGGGGTGGTGACTCGGGCATATCCGCCATCATGATTGCAGGAGCGTCGCCTGCGTCGGGCACGACTTGGGCGTCACCGGCGCCTGCGCCAAATTGCGGGCGCCCCTCGGGCACTACAGCATCTGCATCGGGCAAGTCGCTTGAGGATCCCTCATGTGACGCATCGGTGTCGTCGGCGTCTGCGGTGGAGTCAGTGGTGAGTTCGGGGGAGGAAACGGGCTCGGCCGGAATAGGCACCGTGCGAGCCATCTCGGGCACGAAGTCAGCAGGCGCATAGTTGGGGATGCGGCCAAATTTAGCATAATGCTCTTGCGCCAGGCGGCGCACAATCATGTCGGAGGCCAGCATGGCCAGGCGGCAAGCCTTGCGCTCTTCTTCTGTGGGACCAGCACTGGCGCTGCCCTCCTCCTGATCCTCAGGCGGCGGAGACCTGGGAGCTTGCAGCATGTACGTTTCAATATCCGAAACGTCGTCGCCATCGGCGTCCATGGTAAGCGTTGCGGCTTCTTGCGCGCGCAGGAAGGTGATAGCCAGCGCGCTCCGCTGGTTTTGGTCGTTGGTGTATTCTAGCTTGCCCTTGTCGTAGCAGATAGTAGCACGCGCGGGATAAAGCCAGTCGCAGCCCAGCAGTATGCCATAGTTATGGGCGTTGCTAACGTAGGCGTCAAGTGCGATCTCCATGTCGCCCGTTGACGTCATCAACCCTTCAATCTTGCCCGCAGCACGCCCACGGTTACCGTCGGCGTTGTAAAAGGAGAGGTCAGAGCTGACCACGCTGTTTAGCAGGCCCAGCTTGCGCAGCGTCTGCCTGGTAATGATGGAATTGGAGGCGCCAGAGTCCACCACGGCAGGGATAGGCACCCAGTCACCCGCCTCATCAGCCACCAGTATGGTGGCGCGGCACACCTGCCACTTCGGGTAAGGAATCTCAGCGACGCGGGTGAAGGCGGCGTTAACAGCAGGGGCCCTAGTCGGGGTTGTGTCAACGGTAGCCACGGTCGGTGTGGTATTGGCGGCAGCACGGGTCTGGGAGCGGGCAATACCCAGAATCTTGCTTCCTGCCTTGGTATATACGTTCAGCGGGTTGCAGCGAATTGCGGTGCCGAGAGGCACCGTGAACTTGTTCACCTTGGCCACCACCTCGTCTGCCAGTTGACGCTCTAGGTCATGTGCGTCTGTCGCAGGGATGGGATCAGCACGACCAATCGGCTCACCAGCTGCCCGTGCCGGGCGCCAGCCACCGGTGCGGCCTGCCGGGACTGGCGGGCGGGCGTCGCGTGGCGCGCGAGCGGCAGCAGTGGTACGAGCAGGTGTGGCGGCTTCGGGTGCAGGCACGGCTTGGATATTCATACGACTGCGGTTAGCACGGGGTGCCTCAGGGGTTGCAGTTGCGGCCGGCGCGGGTGCCGGAGCAGGCGTAGGTTGCGTGTCCTCGTCGGGCGGGGCGTCGCCCATGTCAACGTCGCCGTTGGGGTTGCGGCTCAGGGGGACCAGGTCATCCAGGGGCGCACGGCGGAAGGGCACGGTGTAGCGCTTGCGGGGTAGGGTGGTGTCGTCGAAATCACTTGCGCGCTTCATATAGGCCTCGGGCATATGCACATAGGCCTCGGCCGCGGGAGCGGAACGAGCACGGGATTGCACCAGTTCTAGCATGTTTGCTTGCGGCGCATTGCGATAGTCGCCCGGACGCGCCCTGTCGCTTAGGTTGATAGCTAGTTGTGCCAATTGCTTTTGCAGGTCCTCAACTTGCGCGGCCAGCGGATTGGCCGCTGGGGCACGAGGGGCGGCGGCGCGCAGGCCACTACGGTCATCACGGCGGGCCCGGTCGTCGCGCCTATCCTCCCAGCGCCCATCGCGGCGGCTATTGCCGTTGGAGCGGTCCTCGCGGCGGCCATCGTAGCGGCGCTCATCACGAGGAGCATCACGTGCGGGGCGAGCGGGAGCCTCAAAGCGCACGTTACGTGTGGAGTCAGCCTGGGGGTAAGAAGGGCGGTCTGTGCGGGAGGTACGGTCAGCGGTGTCGTCCTCCTCTGGGCCACCTTGCGGGCGGTCTGCCCCTTCGCTGACGTAGATAGCATCGCGTATCGCGCCGTCTAGATCTTGCGGCTTCATCAGATAGACTTTATTGTGTACGTCAATGTGCAGCCCACGTAGGAAATTGAACATATAGGTGGGATCGTGAGCTGGATTGATGCCAAGCTGGGCAACCAGGTTGCGATAACGGTCGGCATAACGGCGCACACTTTCATACTTGGTTTGGCGGCAGTTGGCTAGCCGGTTGAATAGCTCTTCTTGCCGCGGGGCAAAGCGGTCAAGGAATGCTAGCTTGAACTCATGCCAGTCGTGCACGACGTTATCAATGCCAGACTCCCAGACCTGTGCTTCGTTGCTAAGGCGGCAACGGGCTACTAGCAACTTCTCCATATTGGTCCATTGAAATATGCCTGCGTGGCGCTCGATCTTGTCAAGCCATTGGCGGGGATCGTCAAGTTTGGGATCGAATATGGGGATGGTGTTTAGACTGGATGGCGTGACGCCAAAGCGTTCATTGGCCATGGCGGGCAATGAACTTGCAGGGGATAAAGAGGAAGTAAGAGACGTGGTTGCTGTTGCACGTATACGTGCGTGTACTGCTGTGTGGTAACCAGCTGCGGGCTGGTAACGGTGGCTAGGGGCCGTCACAGGCCTGGAGCTCCGAACGAGACCGGGTTTCCCCGAGTCTCGATACCACAATCAACGACACACACACAACGTATAAACACAAACCAAAATTTTTGCGTTTTCGTGTGTGTATGGCGTGCCCAAGGACCGTGTGTTGATTTACCACCCGTCACCTGTGTGGGGACAGTGCGGCGGGTCCGCACAGCACGACGTCCACTGCTGGGGTCTCGCTCGGGGTTAGCTCCTAGGTTTGCGGATACAGGATAGCGCTGGGTAGGAATACGCGTGCGGAAGCGTAAGGTATATCGAGATGTTTGGGGTTATCGAGATGGGATCGAGATATAGAATGCGCGGAAGGGAAACGAGTGGTGCGACAGCTGGAAAGCAGTCACGGGGCACGGGATCCAAGCACGTCAACCACCTTAACGGTCACAACAATCGTTATAACGTTTCCGCCTAAGTCCTAGCCTTCTCTCGGACAAGGGAGTAGGAGGAGATAAGGGGTAGGGGGAGGAGGAGGTAAGGGGGAAGCACTTGGGCGCTTGGGCTTGGTCAGGGACAGGGGGGAAAGGGGGCCCTGTGGGGAAAAGGGCTAAGTGCTGCCGCTCTACTGGCGGGCTTAGGCACGAGCCTATGCGCGTTTGCGCTTAAGGGATTCAGAGAGGAGCGGGCTTCTTGCCAGGCTCAGTGTTACAAGGTATTGAGAAGGGGCTCAGGTAGCTTGCCAGTATTCAGCTTTGCTTGGTATGCTTTTGCCTGGTTAGCTTTATCCTGGTATGCCTAGCACAAGCGTCCGCCTCGTTTATATACGACTTTTCACGCCCAAAAGGGGCCAACGCGGCGCGCCCAAAAGGGGCCAACGCGCCGTGACTAAAAAGGGGCGAACGCGCCAACTCTCTAGAAGGGGCCAACGCGCCGCTCTAGAAGGGGCCAACGCGCCCAAAAGGGGCCAACGCGCCACTCTAGAAGGGGCCAACGCGCCAACTCTAGAAGGGGCCAACGCGCCCAGAAGGGGCCAACGCGCCGCGGTGTGACCGAGTGACCGCGGGGTCGGGAACCTTCGCGAAACACACACGTCTCGAAACTCACCTCATACTCCAAAGTCTCAGCTCCAACGTAAGTTATCCGTGTATAATTAATAATTATTTATTCAATTGCACAGAAATCGCATAGCGTTAGTCGTCACAAACCGTGTCACACCCGCACGCGTGTCCGGACAGCTCTGGAAGCCTCGGCACGCAAACCCGTCCAGACATGCGGCGTGTGTCCCCCAGCGATGATCGCCATAGCCTCACATACGTCTGCAAACGCTCCCAAAAGTCTGCTATAACTTGCGTTTTAATCCTGCTAATCGCTGTTTCTTCTACCTTGCCTTGTTCCCCTCTGGAGGCAAACAATAGTCTCCTACCGTACTCCATGGCAGAGATCGCAGCCAGGCATACAACGTCCCAGATGGGTTGCTGGATAGCCTCGTGTGGCGGTATTACCAGCCACAGATTCTTACGCTCCACTATCAATACAATTATGTGATCCTCATCACCTATGTCTCCTCATCACCTATGTCTGTGGAAGCTTAAATGGGAAGCAGAGCAGAAAGAAGCCTTCTGGAGGCTAGCAGTGGATGGATTCCCAGGCTTCTCGATGCACAGAGGGCAAGGTCATAAATGCCCATGTGGGGTGACGGATGCGCAGTCTGACCGCGCACACCATTTCAGCACGTGCACAATTGCTAGCACGCTACGGCTGCATATTCAGGAAGCGACAGACATAGGTGATGAGGATCACATAATTGAGTTGATAGTGGAGCGTAAGAATCTGTGGCTAGTAATACCGCCACACGAGGCTATCCAGCAACCCATCTGGGACGTTGTATGCCTGGCTGCGATCTCTGCCATGGAGTACGGTAGGAGGCTATTGTTTGCCTCCAGAGGGGAACAAGGCAAGGTAGAAGAAACAGCGATTAGCAGGATTAAAACGCAAGTTATAGCAGACTTTTGGGAGCGTTTGCAGACGTATGTGAGCCTGGGCATCAAGCCAAGGGGGTGGGACGAAATCCCACCAGGCCACCCTTGGATTGAAAGAAGGGAAGACGGGAGTATGTGGATCAATAAGCCGACTTTCATTACAGTTGAAGAGGAAGGAGATTGAGTTTAGAAGATGGTGGCGCTCCCATGGGAGCAAGGCCTATTAGCCCAAGGCGCAGAGTAGGCTGTCGGCGCTGCAGGTGGCGCGCCCCTGAGGTCTAGAGCAGGGCGTCCGTACTAGTACGTGCTCGCTGGCTCGTGAGCTGCGTCAGCAGGTCCCTCCTGTAACCAATGCAATCTATGTCTGTCGCTTCCTGAATATGCAGCCGTAGCGTGCTAGCAATTGTGCACGTGCTGAAATGGTGTGCGCGGTCAGACTGCGCATCCGTCACCCCACATGGGCATTTATGACCTTGCCCTCTGTGCATCGAGAAGCCTGGGAATCCATCCACTGCTAGCCTCCAGAAGGCTTCTTTCTGCTCTGCTTCCCATTTAAGCTTCCACAAGCGTTCATATGTGCTCGAGATGCGTTCCTTGTCCTCTACCGCCATCACTATATCACCTACATTACCACCCTTCGCCTCGTGGACAAAATCAGCATGTTTTTCTGCTAGTTTCCCAAACGCTTCACTCATCTGCAGGTACGTGGCCTGCTTCACCGAAACGGTCGCCAGTGGAATTGGTTGATTGTTCATCTTCCATGCAAGGCACCCCACTATATGGTCAATCATTTCCGTGTATGCTTGATCCTGGTTTAGTCCCATGCCTGTTCGTGCCGCTTCTGTCCATCCCGCAGGCAGGTGGTTAATCAAGTTTTGCATGCGTCGAAATGCATCTATCCCATTCCTCAGGGGCCTCGGCATCAAATCTATCCCTAGTCCTCCAAAAATTCCCGCATCAATCACATCTTCCTTGTAAGCGCGTGTGCATTCACTCCGTATCCGGGGTGGGGCTCTGGTATTGGCCGGCACGTCTTCCAATTTCTCCTTAACCCGTGCAAACGTATCAATAGCCCTCACTGCGTCTCCGACTGTGGTAATTGAGCCTAGTGCAACAATATCCGAGAAGCCCCCTTCCAAAGATACATTCACACCATTTCTCTGTCTAAAATTCAAAGTTGGGTTGCCCCACAACGGTGCTTGCGAAACCCATGGCCCCGCTTGAAGTAGATTGGCATCGAGTATCACAAGTTCCGGTAGGTTCATGAGCGCGGAGCACACTCGCTCAATCAGTGCACAGCCCGTGTCTACCACTTTCCCCAACACGATCGGCCTCCCCGTTGTGGGGTGCTTACGTGCCGTCAGGAGCGCCAGGGGCTGCGCTGCTGGGTGGTGTAGACAGACTGCATTTTTCAGGTTGTGCGACCATGGGGGGTTAAATTTCAGCCTCGTGCGTCCACCTCCCGCTATACCTCTGATTCCTAGCAGCGCATGGCGAGCCCGCACATGTTGTATAGCCGGTAACATACCAAATCCCCCGCACTTGACAGGTAAACTTAGAATTGTGTTGCTGACCCCGGGCTGAAGGCGGTTCTTCGACACGCTTGCGCTAAAGGGAGTCTCCGCTCTCCTGCTTGCACTTATGTTTGAAGTTGTCTGCTGCGCTTGTACAGTACGCATGCACCGCACATTCGCTGTGACTACGACTCCATGCCACCCAGCCATCGACGAGGGTGTGAAGAGTTGGCTATGTAACACCAGTTCCACGCAGTCCCGCAAATAAGTGCACCTCACGTCCGCAGTGTGCGACTGTGAGTGTTGCATGGCAGGCGCGGCCGCATGTACAAGCAAGCCCAGCCAAGCACCAGCCAAGCACCAGCCAAGCACCAGCCAAAGCACCAGCCAAGCACCCGCCAAGCACGCGTTGCATTTTGATACCGTACGTTCGTCAAGTGAAAGCTGAAGCTAAACGGGCCGATCGCCTGGACGGGCACCCTCAGTCCGCCAGCAAACGGGCCGATCGCCTGGACGGGCGCCCTCAGTCCGCCATCACCACGCATGCCTGCATCTACGGGGTACAAACATTTCTGGTAGATGCTTGCTTTGGGCCGCCGCGCCTGCTGCTTAGCCACTGTCAGCACCCGCCGCGTGCCGCCAGCCCCGCCACCGCCGCCGCTACCGCCACTTCCCTTTCCGCAGCCGCCGCCGCCTGCTGTGCCACCGCCAGCAGCATCTGCAGCAGTTGTCATTACGAAGCACTCGCCGCCGGCGGTCGAGCCAGCGCCGCACCCGCTGCCGCCGTGATGGTGGCTCTGCTCGCTGGCGCCGCCGAAAAGGATTAGGCGCCGCCGGGCGCCGCTGTTGCGCGACGAGGTGCCGTACGGCGGCGGCGCCAGGGAGGCGGCCTTATAGGTGCGACTCGCCCACTTGGCGGAACCCAGGTCACGTGCATCCATGCGTGCCGCCGCTGCGGGGCGGGCGGGGGCATGCATGGACGAGGACACGTGGGCGGGAAGCGAGGTGGCGGCGGAGGATACGATACAACAAATCGGCAGGGGAAGTTGTGAACTGGGCGGGATGGATAGCGAGACGGGATGGCAACGGGATGCCAGGCGGAGCGCCGGAGCCGCACCTCGCAGCCGGTAGTGGTCAAGGCCGCCAGCGCCCGGCGCCCGGCGCTTCTTGGCCCCGCCGCCACCGCCACCGCCACCGCCCTCTGCGCCGGCCGCCTGGCCGCCGCCAGCTGTTGCCGTGTCCTCCAGGTGCCAGGCCGAAGCCTCGTCATGCAGCTTGCGCACTTCACGTGTCCCTGCTGCGAACACGTGACCCTGGGCGCAAAGCAGCTCGTCGCTGTGCCTCGCTGGCCGTGCCGAAGAAGTGCGGCGAGCTGCCACCATCGCCATGCCGGGGGGCTCCTCTGGCACAAGCACCGCCACCGGGGCTGCGGCCGGGTGGGGTGGGCGCCGCGCCGGCACGGCGGTAGCGCCGTTCAACGCGGGCCGCGCACTGCCTGGCAGCTGCGGCTTTCGGGATTGTGGAGGCGTGGGCGGCGCTGGGGAAGGAGTTGAAGGATTCCCGATAAAGATGTTAAAACAAATATGCAGCAGCATTAGCGGCGGACGCGATGCCGCCGCCGCCACCGCCACGCGCGGCGCCGCCGCCGATGCGCTCGCCGGCCATGAGGTCGTTCGGACCACATCGTACGAACTCATACCATGGTGGTAGTCGACGGCGGTGCGCAGCGTGCGCGGCGGTGGCGGTGGCGCCGCCGCCGCCACCGTCCCCAGCAGCGGTGACCCGGGTGCACTACTCCTACTGGGCCCGCCGGCTGTCGCCGCACCAGCCGCACCCGCACCCGCACCAGCAGATTGCATTGGTTACAGGAGGGACCTGCTGACGCAGCTCACGAGCCAGCGAGCACGTACTAGTACGGACGCCCTGCTCTAGACCTCAGGGGCGCGCCACCTGCAGCGCCGACAGCCTACTCTGCGCCTTGGGCTCGTAGGCCTTGCTCCCATGGGAGCTCCGCTGCCCGGTAGCAGCTGTGCGGGGCTGCGGGAGGCGCGCGGCGGCTGCCTGGCGGGTGCCAGGCTGCTGCGGCGCTTGGTGGCGTTGTCGGCCAGCACGCTGCTGATGAGCGAGCTCACGTCCTGGTTGGCGGCAGAGCTCTTGGGAGGGGCCGCCCATGCAGCCGCAGTCGCAGTTGGGCTAGCTGAGGCGGCGGAAGGCGACCTAAGCACCAGCCCCGGTGTCGCGGCCTGTGGCTGCTGAGCGTCCGCGGCGCCGCCGGTGCTGGGCGCGGCGGCGCTGCTGCCACTGCCACTGCTGCCATGGGCCCATGGCTCGCCCTACTGCTGCTGCTTGCGCTGCGCTGCCGTGCGTCGCGCGCATGCTGCGAACGCCCTTAAGTGCTGTGCAGCCGGGTCTCGAGTTCAAGTCTGAGCCCATGTGGCTGCGCGCGCCGGTCCCCCCACCGGATACCGCTGCTGGGGACGAGGAGGGTGGTGTGGCCGGTGGGCTGGGGGCTGAGTCTGCGCTTGCCGCAGTCATGCCGCCCGGAGCCGGCCGCGTGCGGAAGCCCGGTGAAGGGGGAGCCGAGAAGGCGCCGGTTGACGGCAAAGCTGCGGCTCCATTCAGCAGCTGGTAACGCAACGCGCTCTGCACGCCGAGCTGCACCATCGAGGCGTGTGATTTGCCGCCATCCGCGGAAATCGGAAACGTCCGGATGCCTCCCCAAAAGTCAGGTGAAACGGCCCTGGCCGGTGGACGGTGGACGGTCCGGAGCTATGCCACCGAATGGGCAGCGCAGGAGGTAAGTGCGACTAGTTTAGGCTGTGCCAGGTACGCAGTTGACGCGCCGCTTAGATGTGCGAGGTAAGTAACTCAGGGCAGAGGCAGATGATGTGGGCAGATGATTATACGTATTACCGTGTCTGAGTGGCAGACGCAGGCGAGGCCGGGCTTGGCGTCCGCGCATTTCGCAGCGACGCTTCGGCTTCCCCCTGGCGTGGAATCGTCGCCGCCCCCTCGTCGCCAGCCCTGAGTCTGGCCTCCTTCTGAAACATTTGGTCAGCTCTGACATATGTCTTAATTCTCGGCGTCCAACGGCGTCGATGGCGTAGCGTTTTGCCTTGAGCCCATCGCGACCGTCAGGGGCAATCCGCCTGGACTCCAGAATGCCCAGGTTCCTGTCATATACTATCACGGCACTTAGTCTCTTCATCTTATTCGCGAACTTGAAGATTTTTATCAAGCAGCGCACCGCCCAAATGCCCCGCTTACACGACCGTTAGAACGTTAAGCAGCATGGCTGCACAACACAAAGATTCAAAGGCGAAGGCGCTTGCTACGGCGTCAACTCTACAAAGAGTGCGTCCAGGCGATAGGCAAAGTGCGGGCACATGCGAGCCACTTCGCGATGTTATTGGAGGCAGGACGTGACAATGTGAACAAGCATAGTTGAACCAACCGATTCACAAGCATTATGTGCTCGTTTTCGCCCTTCGTCGGGCATTCCCGACTGAAATCCTCGTCGTCCGTAACAGCATGGCTTTTAGGGCAGATATACGCAACTTTAAACGAATTGCTTCCCGCGACGTCTCCATCCATCGCAGGTCGTTTGCCCCAGCACAGAGCGCGACCCCCTCGAGCTGCTGTCTTCGGGGTATCGAAAGGTTGACGAGCAGAAGCGATACACGAATCGCTTGACCAACCTGCCCGACAAAGGTGAGCGCGGGGGCGCAAACGAAACCCGCCACGCGGGCGCCGAACACGACTGCGGCACAGCCCAGTTCGACGCCTTCTGTCCAGCCCAGCCTAGTCCTGGGCAGCCCAGCCTAGAGCTTTGTCCAGCCTAGTTCTGTCCTGCCCAGCTCACGCCACCGAGTAGGCGCCTGGCACTACCCCGCCGTACCTACGTTGCTCCCGCCTTCCTTCCTTGCAGGCGTGGGTGTGGTCTCCCGAGATGGCTCCTTCTCCGAGCCACCGCCTGGGCCCAACAAAGGTCCACCGCGCACCAATGGGAGGGCGGTGCTGGACCAAATGTTCGGGCACCTCAGGCCGCACCACAACATAGCCGAGCCGGCGCTGCTGCAAATGTAGGTGAAGGGCTTGGGGGAAGCTGTTTCAGAAAGGAGCGCTAGCCCTGCTGCTTCTCTGTGCTGGACGTGAGTTGTTGGCCTTCTGCCGTGCCTTGTATTCTCGAGACTTGAGTCGTGAGAGCTTAAAGCCGGCGTGTCCTTGTGCTGCACCGCAGGGAGCAGACCGAGCTCGAGAACGGGCTGGTGAGTGAGCTGGACAGTGGGGGGGGATACTGTGTGCGTCTACATGCAGGGTGTGGCGCTGCCACACGGCGTGTGCGTTAGGTTTCTGAATCGTTTGTGATCCCACACTCGTGCACGCAACAGGGCGACCAAGCCGCCCGTGCCGCCTTCTATCGGCCCTCCATCACTGCGGCCCTGATGGCCATTCCAGCCGATTCCCGTCTGCTGGCCGCCGACGCCGCGTCGCCAGGCACCGGTATCGCCTCGACTTCCACCTCGGCCTCGGCGTCAGGGGCGCTCTACCGTGTTGGGAATAGCCCCATGCGGCGCGGTGCGCGGGGTGTCGCCGAGGGTGATGCGATCGCGCGGGTTGTCATCTTTGCCAGTTCCTGTACTTGCGGCCCCCTCCGATTAAGTAGCACACCGCGTATGGACTTACCAGTGCCGACCGGTGCCTTCGTCCGCGTGGGCTGCCGATTAAAACACAGGCCGCGGCGGGGGCGATGACAGCAACCAGTCAGAAGACGGCGACACCGCCAGTGAACCGGAGCTGCCTGCGCCCGAGGATGATCGACCCTCGACGGCCTCCTCACAGCGGGGCGGCAGCGGCGGCTACGGCGTCACTGCGGGGGCCAGCGTGGCGGGCAGCGGTGGCAGCATCACCGCTGCTGGCCGCTTCAGCAGCCCGCGGACCATGCGGCCACCGATGGGCGTTGCGGCGGGGGCAATGGGCGCACCAGCGAGCCCAGGGTTGCTGTCACGTGGACCAGAGGCGTGCAACAGCCCGATGCGGATCAGCGCCAACGGGATAGGGCCGATACCGCCAGGCGCTGGCGCCGGGCGGGCGGGCAGTGCGCGGCGCACTGGTGGCGGCGCGCTGCCAACGGTGTCAAGGTCTTACCCCGATGGCACCGTTGCCGCTGGCAGTCTGACCATGGGAGCGCAGCTGGGCTGCGCTGGCACGGCGCAGCCGCCTCCGGGCGCGGTTCTTGAGACTCCGCGCCTGCCAGCCGCAGCAACGCAGGCTGGCGCGAAGCGTGGCAACCGGCGCGCCAGCGTCAGCGGGGCTGAAATTGCGGCAGCTGCTGCCGCCGCGGCTGCGGGTCTGCCAGCCATCGGCAGCGGTGGAGCCAGTCCCTCGCCCGGCGGCCGCGCGCGGCGCGCGAGCTTGGTTGGCGGCGGCGCCGGCTATGGCGCGACTGCGGCCGTTGCGATGGGCGGGTTGCCGGCACACAGCCCGGGGCCGCCCCTCGTTGGCAGTCCAGGCTCACAACGCTATTCCATGCCCGGCAACTCAGTCGGGCTGAGTGGCGGCAGCTTCAGCAGCGGCGGCAATGGTATGCCGCTTCTGTCGCAGCGCGGTGGAGGCGCCGGTACGAGCGGTGGCGGCGCTGGCGCTGACGGCGCCGCAACGGCGGTGGCGTCACGGCTGGGCATGCGCAGCAGCCTGCCGTCGGAGCTTGCCTTGCACGGCAGCCCGCATAGCACGCACGGGGCAGCGGGGCAGGGGCCACAGCGCAGCGGCCACTCGGTCTCCGTGGCTGGCACCATGCCCGGCGCCGGCCCCGTGCCGCGGGTGCGCCTGAGCTACAGCGGTGTCGGCCCCGGCGCCGGCGCCACCCATGGCACCGCAACGGACGGCGGTGGAGAGGGCAGCATGTGGCCGGGGGCGGCGTCCATAGGGCTTCTTGCGCAGCTGCAGGGGGCGCTGCACCCTGAGGGCAGCGGGCCGTCGCCGCCGGCGGTGAATCCATCGGTACCGCTCAGCGGCCTCGACGCCCTATCGGCGACGGGGCTGGGCGACGCAATCTCGCAGCTGCGCAACATCCGCATCAGTGCCGCGGGGGCGCCGCCGCAGGGCGCTAAAGAGAAGCCCAAGAAAGTGGAGCCGGGTGCGTGCGCGCGTTGGGCTTTCCGGGTCTCATCCTGCTTTGCTATCCAGTGCTCCAGTGCTTCCGCATAGAGCCTGCACGCTGACACACAGCGCCGCTGCTTACTACTTGTGCAGGCCTTGCGGGCGTGACGCCTCTGAGCCTGCTGCCGGTGCCGCTGCCGCCCATTGAGAACTGGCAGAGCGGGGGCAAATCGGTGGCGGACCTGGACCCCTGCAAAGACATCCGCCTGGTAGACGCGCCCCGTTGCATCCTGCCGCGCGCCACCGAGGAGCAGGACCTGCAGGTGATTGGTCTGAAGGCGCAGCCGGGGCGTGGCGCAGCGTTGCGGGGTTTGTCCATGCTTGGCGTATGCCGACCCTAGCCGCTGCGCCCCTCGCTCTCCAGCAGCGCCGCTGCTCACACCGACGCCCGTTCCCCTGTCCCTTGCCGCCTTCGCCACTGGCCTCGCCCCCAGTCCAAGATGGCCGCGCACAAGAACGCCATGCGGGAGCTAGTGAAAGCGGAGGGCGCGCCTATGAGCGAGAGCGAGATGGAGGCCGTCAAGTTGCTGGGGCGGTTGGAGCGCAGCGGCGCGCGTATGCGCAATTACGGAGATGTGGACGGCAGCGAGCAGGAGGCCGCGGGCGCGGCCGGGGCGGCAGGAGCAGGACACAGGGCTGTGGTCGGTGCGGCGTGAGGCGTCAAGTCGGGGTGAGCGGCGTTGTTTTGGCGTGTTGTTTGGTGACGTCTGCTGGGAGTGCGGCGGGTGGGCGTTGCGGTGTTGCTAGGGTTGCAGGGTGTGCGGAGCCCATTGCAAGATTATGGGCTTCCAGTGAGCGTCTGCAGAAGGCGTCGGAGAAGCGTGGCATGTCAGGATCAGCAGCGGGCGCTTGCGATGAGGGATGCGTCGAGCCGGTGGAGTGCGCCGTAGTCCTCCTTTGCATGTCCGCCTTTGTGTGGAGTCGATGCGTTTCTTATAATCCTTATTCGCTTTGTCAATCTCGTAAGTGAGCACGCGAACTGTTCCAATGTACTGAGTATGGAGAGGGCTGCTAGCCTGGCCATGGCAATCAAGTCAACGACAATAAAAGCAGCGTTGGATGGACGTCGCAGTGCGGTGGTGGCGCATCATGCCAATGGATGGCGCCAGAGACAGTTGGCGGTGTTAGGGTTGGGTCGTGAGTGGGGTGCACAGTAGTACATCACAAGCTCGTCATGCATAAGTCGTTTGTCGGCTGGCCCGAGCGCGGAGTGCCCGACAGCCCGTAGTCGTGTAAGGAAGTCAGCCGTGGCTCACCCGTGAGCCGACCACCTTGAGTGAGATGGCGGGGTTTGCGGACTTCCCTGGACCTGCCTGGACTTCCCTCCTCCCGTCGTGCCGCCCGTGCCATCGCCCGTGCCGTCGCTCCCTTCGAGGACTCAATGGAGTCAGCTAGCTAAGTGCGCAGGTTATCCGTGTCAGGGATGGTGACAGTCCGCGTCGCCTAGCTGTTGCCACGCCCCGGGCGACCTGTCGACCCTTCTAGATCCGTGGCCGCAATGGGCTCACGCCATCAGCTCAGCACGCAAGCCGCGCTACCTACGGAGCCGCGCCTTTAAAGATTTATGAAATTCTTTATACAAATACCTTTAAACATGACTGGAGACACTGCCCAGAAGTTGGGCTGCAAAACGCAAGTGACAGCTTGTGACAAAATGCCTCAGAACCGCTCAAATTGCAGTTGAATACTATTTGTCATAGATTGAAATATATCAATGACTCTTCTGCGCTAGCCTGAACCCGCGGAGGCGAGCTCGCGAGGTTCGCCGAACTCTGTGACGGAACACGATGAGCCTGAGCACCTCAGGTGTGAGATAGACTGCATAAGCATATCAATAGAGAGTACGTTACCGGCCAGCACAGAATTCTAGCGCTCGGCCCGAAATGTCGATTCCTCGGTATTCTATTATGAACTGGCCCTTGTTGCGAAGCCGTGCGGCTATGGAGAGGTCCTGAACATAGCTGGACCTTTATCACGGCATCAGGCGTGCGCGGGCCTCGCTGGGCCTCTTCAGTGTGGCTGTGCCGTGCCAAGCCTCAGCCCCAAGTCCCTCCCGTGCGCGCTTGCATGGCAAACGCGGTCCCAGACGCACCCCTTCTTAACAACGCAGACTACATCACGGTGCTGCTGAAGGACGGGCTTGGCGGCAGGCGGCAGGCGCGGGTAAACCTGCCAGTCAGCAGCTTTGCGGTCTTGCAGGAGGAGATCCGCCGAGCGTTCCAACCGGAGCTGGACCAGCAGGTGCGCCGAGGCACAACCGCCTCTCATAGTTCACAACAGTCTGACCGCACGGACCGCGTCATGCGGCATGCAGGAGTTTTACCTTGTCACCAACAACAAAGTGGTCGACTCGGATGCCGCCCTGAAGCGACTGCGGCCCGGAGGACAGCTTGGCGCGTGCCTGGGCAGTGCGCCGCCGCGGCCGTCCGCGTCCGCCGCAGCGCCGGCGAGCAGCTTGCCCAGCGGCGTTGGAAATGCCGCCGGGACTGGCAGCGCAGCGCGTACCCGGCCGCCGGCCGGCCCCAGCAGGCCCGCCATGAGCACGGCGGCGGGCCCGGCCGCGTCGTGTGGAGGCAGCGAGCGGAAGCTGGAAGCGACCTCGCCCACCGGCAGCATGGACTACAGGCCGCCGGCAAAGGTGCGCTTCAGGGCATCATTGACGTCAGGTCCAGCGAGGGGGCGAGGGCAGGACCGGCCAGATTGCCAGGTTTGGGACCGGCACGCTGTTCGGGCACGGCATGCGAGCACAGGGGAGTCTGGCGCAACGTGAGCTAGGGTGGCACGTGGCCTCAACACCATGCCTCCTGCAGGAGCGCATTAGCTTCATACCGCACCCCAAGACGCTGACCATGGCGGGCGACTACGAATACTTCTCGGCGCGCGGGCACCATCCCTTCGCGTTCGCGCTTGCGGAGCTGGTGGACAATGCCCTGAGGGCCACCAAGGGGCAGGCCCGGCAGCACCAGCAACAAGGAGCTGATGTGCCAGCTGCCGGCCGCTGTGCCGGCGCCGGCGACACCGCTGCAGCCAAGGGAGAGGCGGCTGGGGAGGCCGCGGGGCTGGGGGCAGCGCCGCCGCGCTCCCGGGACATCACCATCAGTCTGGTGGTCAACGAGCGAAGCAGCGCAGGCCTCATCCGCGTACAGGTGCGTGCAGCGCGGCGATCAGAAGTCAATGCGCGTGTACGGGTGACCCGCTCCCTTCCCATGAAGCGCCGCAACCCGCGTCTTCCTTCTTCCTTGCTCACAACACCAGGATAATGGCCGCGGCATGTCGCCCAAGGAGCTCAGCGACTGGGCGGTCATGAACCTGTCCATGGAGGACCGGGGGCTGCTGCCCAGCGGCGCGCAGAATGGAGCGACAACGGCAGGTGAGACCATTATTGGCGGTGCGATCGACCAGAAAGCGCAGGACCTTCGCCCCCTGCCCGGCACGTCGCTTCTTCGCCTGGTCCAAACCACGCCGCGCCGCAACACGCGCGCCCATGCGCCATCCACCAGGCGGCGGCCGCTACCTCAGCGGCGACCTCTCCTTCTTTGGAGTGGGGTCCAAGAACGCGGCGTTCTTCATGGGCCGCTCCGTCAAGCTGGCCACGCGCACCGCCGGCAGCCAGGCGGTGCACGAGCTGCTCATCGCAGGCGCGGAGCTGGAGCGCAGGTGCGGCCGCAAGGGGTTGCTTACACACTGGGCAAGGGGATGAAGAACAGAACGTCACGTCTGGCCCCGGGCCGTCGCTTGCTCTCCCCCAAACTGAAGTCCTGCCTTGTCTCGCTCCTCCGACCGCCCTTCCCCCAGGTACAAGGCCGGCGAGGCGGTGTACGAGGAGGACATGGTGCACCGCCAGCCCGGGGACGACTCCACGCTGTCGCAGCAGGTGGGCCACGCTGGTCGCACTACCCACTCACCCCCATGCGCACACCTGACCGCACGCCCACACCTCACCGCACCCGCGCAGGAGGCGGCCTTCGGCGTGGCGCGTTCATGGATTGCGGAGGAGCTGCCGCCCGCCGCCTCTGCAGACGGCGCGGCCGGCCCCCCCTCGCCCTGCGGCTCCGCCCCGGGCGCCCCCTCGGCCGGCTTCCCCTCCTTCACACGCGTGACCATCACCGACCTGAGGCCCGACGTGCTGGCGCTCATGGCCGACGCCGACAGCGGCGCCGCCGTGTGCCGCGACCTCGCCCACCTGTACCACTACTACCTGCATGGGCCCGCCGGCAACGTGGACGCCGCAGGCGCTGCGCCCGGCAAGGACGGCGGCGGAGCTGGCAAGGAGGCGGCGGCAGCGGGGGCAGCGGGGGCAGCGGGGGCAGCGGGGGCAGCGGGGGCAGCGGGCGCGGCAGCGGCAGGCGCCGGCGGGCGGCACGAGCTGCCGGGCGGCGAGGCCATGCCGCACATCGTGGTGGAGTACCTGGTGGGCGGGCGCTGCGTGTGGCGGCGGCCGCTAGCTGAGGTGGATGATGACCTGGAGACGCGCTACGTGCGGGCGGCGCAGGCGCGGCTGGAGTTCAGCCTGGACGTGCCGGGCAAGGGTGGGTGCGGTGCAGGGGGGGGTCGTGAACGCTTCCAAGCCCTCCAACCACCCACCATGGCGAATGCAACACCCGGGGCGGGGGGGGGGGCAGAGGGCGGTTGCGTTCGGTTGTTGCGGCGGCATGTGTCTAGTCTTGCCACCAATGTCGGCGAGGCCGAGCTTTCCCCGATGGTAATGTCTCTGGTGCAGGCGCGGTGGAAGGCGTTCTGTGGTACTTCCCTTTTGTGAACGGCACCGAGACGGTGCCCACGGAGCAGGGCGCCGCGGCGTACGGCAGCGGCTGCCCGGGCGGCAGCGGCGGGAACGGCGGCGGCGGCGCTGGCGGCGGCCGGACCAGCGGTGGTGGAGGCGGCCCCGGCCCCGGTGTGCTGACCCTGGCACAGGAGCTGCCGACGCAGATGACGTTGCATGGCGCGGCTGCGTTCGCAACTCAGGTGCGGGGCCTGGCCCTTGTTGGCTTGACGCCATGTGCCGTCGCTTCCTTGGCTTTGGCCAAGAACGCTCGCCGTCGTCTGCGCCTGCCGACGCGTCCTGTCTCACCTGGCTGCGTGCAGATGGTCCGCGCGGGCCGCAGCGGTCTGGGCCTGGGCCTGGGCAAGACGCAGGCGGGCCAGCTGCCGGAGCAGATGCAGCGGGCGCTGCTGGACATGCTGGACATCGAGGACGGGGCAGGTGGGTGCGGAGATGGGTGCCTCCTTGTTGGGAACTTCAATGATGCTGGATGGGATGCACGGATGGCTGCCTCACGACTGCAAGCTGACCTGTTTCGCGGCCCTCGGGATCGCCCTCAGACGGAGGCGGCGGGGAGTCCCGTGGCTCCGCGCCGCTGTTCGAGACGTTCTGGCAGGGCCGGCTCATCCCCGGCAGCGGGCTGGATGCGGTGCCGTTCATCGAGGCGGTGCGCGCCAAGCTGCGCGGCAGCGCCAGCGGCAAGGACTACGTGCCGGAGGAGGTGTTCACGCGGATACGGTGCGCCGCTGGGCTGAGGGGCGTTGCCTGGCTGCGAGAGCTCGCCACGCGCGTATGCCGTGCGAGGGCTGCCGCCCCTGCAGTGTCAGGGACGGTCCTGACCGCCGGCCCGCCTCGCCTCCGCTGTGCCCCCGGTGCTCCGCAGGGGCGCGCTGTTCTTCGGCCCCGCCTGGCGCGTCACGCGCAACAAGCTGACGTTCCGCGACCCGCTGCAGCAGCTGCTGGCAGCCGCCACGCCGGGCGACCGCGGCCTGGAGCGGCGGCTGAGAGAGTGGCTGCGCGACTGCCACACGCGGCTGGACCGCATCATCCGCTTCGAGGGGCCTGCGGACGTGGAGCTCAAGGTGCGTCTTGGCTTGGCTTGGCTTGGCTTGGATCGGTTGCGGGTTCCAGGATCTGTGTGTAGTGTAGACACTACTAGAGCTGACGTGGAGCTCAAGGTGCTTGACTTGGCACCATTGAGGGTGATGGGCTCGTACCTGCCACTCACCCAGTCTTGTCGTGCGTGGCCCTCATGGGCTGTGGGCATCTGCCTGCTTGCGCCGTTGCCCTCCTGTGCAGGCCCTGGTGCGCAAGGAGCTGGGTGAGGCCATGACGGGCTTCAAGGTCATCAGCGACGGCAGCCGCGTGATCGTGGCGGGCGACGTGGTGCGCCTGGCCACCAAGCCCGCGGCGCTGGGCCGCGTCAAGTACTTCGCGGTGCCGCAGGTGCGCTGCCGCGGGGCTGTGGGACCGTGGGCCTGCTGGTGGGGTTCGTGAAGCTCAGATGGAGAGTAGGTGTGTGGGAGTCACGAACCCTTGGCAGCACCTGGCTCGTTTCCATAGACGGCATCTGAGCCCCCTTGCCCGCCTCATGGATCCCTTATGCCCCCAGGCCGGCGCGGCTGAAGGCGTGTACGCCGCGGGCTTCGTGACGTTCGCGGGCGTGCCGGCCTTCGTCCACGGCGCCGAGCACACCACCACACTGCCGCTGCGCCGCATTGAAGAGGTGCTGGTGCCGGCGGCAGTGGAGGAGTTCGTGGCGCGCGAGCGGGCCAAGGTGGGCCGCGGCAGAGCGTGCGCGTAGCGCAGGCGCCGATGCCAGCACGTGCCACCCATGGCAGTATCGCAGCGATATCCTTCTCATCCCCTGATCTCCATACCCGTTTCTCACTATTTGCTGCACCTGCGCTCGCGTCCTGCTACTCGCCACGCAGCTGCCCTCCGTGCTCAAGCTGGAGCCGCTGCGCCTGGCGTCGGGCCGGCGGCTGGACATGGCGGTGGGCGAGCCCGTGCCCGAGACCACGGTGGCCGTGTGCAGCGCGGCCGGCCAGCGCCTCGTGCGCACCTTCCTGCAGGTGCGGGCGCGGGCGCTGACGGACGCAAAAGCGCGGAATAGCGGTTTTATTGGATCGGGCATTTCATCACCCTCTGCGCCCCGTGCCCGCCTCCGCACAGGGCCAGAAGGTTTCCCTGCGGGTGCAGCAGCGCCTGGTGTACATGGGGCCGCGCCGGCCCTCGGCCTACTGCGCCGGCAGCGAGGGCGACGCGCCGGCGGCAGCAGGCGGAGAGAACGACTTGGGCGGACCGCAGGTGGGCGCTGCATTGTAAAGGCACACGCTGGCGTGTAAGCTTGGCTGTGTGCCGCATGCAATTGTAATTGTGTTGCGCAGTGCGCTAGCTGCACTTACACTGGGGTTGCGCCATGATTCATGGATGGCCATGTCAACGCAGGGAGATGAGGGAGTAGCAGTTGCAACAGGTGCAGCGCCCACCGCAGCTGCGACCGTGGCAGCTGAGCCGGTTGCGGCAGAAGCAGGTGGCAAGCGAGGCCGCAAGCGGCGGAAAAAGAAGGGCGCAGAGGACGACGCTGACGAGCCAGCCGGAGAGGCCGCGCATGGGGCAGCAGATCCGGAACGTGGCAAGGAGAACCACGCGCCAGCGGCGCCAGGGGCGAAGCGGCCGCGGCGCGGTGCGGCGGCATCTGCCGCCGCCGCCGCCGCTGCAACGGCGGCTGCCAACTCCGCCCCTGCCCAGCCCTCGTCGCAGCCTGTGGACGCAGCTGCGGCCGCAGCGGCCGCAGAAGGCTGCGGCAGCGGCGTCGCCAGCAACGCCGCACGGGGGCGGCCACTGGCGGACGGCGTGGGCGAGGTGGTGTTCTGTGTGGAGAACAAGACGCCGGTGGACGGGTCGTTCCAGTTCAGCAAAATCGCAGGTGCGGCTACCACCGGTGGACTGGTTGGCAGGTCCTTCCCGACAGCAGCATAAGGGCCTGTCAGCCGCCCGCACTGCAACCCCCGATTCGTATCCAGCTTGTTACACACCGACCCAAACTCTCGCGCCACACCGCAGGCGGCCTGACGCGCTCCGGTACCTACTTCCTTGAGTACCGCCTGCTGCCGGACCTGCCGCCCGGCTGCGCCACCGACGCCGCCGGCGCCGCCATCGCGGAGCCCACGCCGTTGTGGTGCCGCAGCGTCATCTACGCCACCGCCGGCCCCGCCGTGCGCTTCGAGCTGCGGGTGCGCGAGGCAGCCAGCTAGGCTGTGTGTGGGGCTGCGTCTGTGGATTGCTGGGCTGCCGGGTATCCATATGGGCGCCGTCATCGCATTGCCGCCTGCCCACCGCCTGACACCCCGGCCCCCCGGATCCCCCGCCGCGCTACGCCGTGCAGGGCGAGGCGCGCGCGGCGCTGGCCACCAAGGCGCTGGCACTGGGCGAGGCGCTGCCGCCGCTGCACATCACCTGCTACGACGCGCAGGTGCGCGGCGGACGTTGCTCAGCAGCGCATCCGCCGGGTGGTCATGCGGTATCGGAAATGGTCTGGTGACCAGCCGTGCTTGATCTTTGTTGTGCCTTTAGCGTGGCATCTTGCTTGCAGGGCAAACGTGTCGCGTGCTGTGCGCACGCAGGACAACGAGGTGGCGCCTGCGGACGCGGCGGCGGTGCTGGGCAGCGTGTCAGGTGTGGTTGAGGGGCGGAAGCGCACACGCCTCACTCGGTACAGCATGATCACCAGGACGCTCCATACCGTAATTGTGTGTCATTGCATCTGCGCCCTTGAGAATTGTATGTTTTCATGAAACGTGTGCCCGCAGCAGCCTCGGTGGAACTGCTGCGCCCCAGCGGCACCGGCGAGGAGCAGGCGGCCACGTCACAGACGGCCCTCGGCGAGCTCAAGCTGGAGTGGCAGTCGGTGAGGCGGGGTAGCCACTTTGGATGGCCATCTCATGAATCTTGTCGAGTACCTTGCAGACAGGACGTTTAAGCGCACCTTAACATCGCCTTCACTGCAGGCCTCCACTCCAGAGGCAGTCGTGATCCAGGGCCTGCGCGTGGTCGGCCGCAACCCCGGCCTGGGCGGCGGCGCCGGCGGCATGCGGGCGTTCGGAGGGACCGGGCACAGCGCCGGACCCCCCGCGTCGCTACTGAGCGCAGACCAGGCGCAGCGATCTCCCGGCGGGGGGCAGCGTGGGACCGGCGGGCAGGGCAGCGGTGTTGGCGGCGCTCACGGCGATGGCGAGGCCAACGGGACCAGGGAGCTGGAGCTGCAGCTGCGAGTGACGGTGCCCAACATGCCCGCACAGGTGCGGTTAGCCGCTCACGTCATTTACCATTGCCTTAAGCGGCATCACACTTCACACTTCGCATACCCATGATGCTTGCCTATCTTACACACGACCATTGGCACCGGCCCGCCCGCCGCCGCTGCCGCCCCACAGACGCTTCCCATCAAGCTGCGTCCCGGCGCACCCGCGGCGCTGCGGCTGCTACCCGGCCACCCATTCGCGCCCGGCAGTAGCGGCACGGGCTCCATGCCGGCGCAGCTGCAGCCGGCAGCCGTCATGAACGGCGAGGCCCTTCCCGAGTTCCAGGTGCGGCGATTGGAGGGTGACGGCGGCGGTGGTCGGGTTCGTGTTGGTACAACACACAGGTGTACACTGCGCTCCGGCTGCCAACGCCCGCATCAAGATTTGCCAAACCCGTACCTTGCTCGTACGGCTCGTCCTCACGCGTACGGGGCTCGCTGCTGCAGGTGGCCGTGCTGGACGCCTGGGGCAACGCCACCTGCCCCACGCCCGACCTGCCCACCCACCTGGAGCTGGAGGGGCCGGTGCTGGCGCCCGCCTGCAGCCGCCTGGACGTGGACAGCAGCGGCCGCGCCACGATGCAGGGCGTGCGCGTGGCGGCGCCAGACGGAGACTACGTCGGCATGCAGCAGGTGTGGGGTGTGTGTACGTGTACGAGACTGCATGAAGGGCGTGGTCGGGGCTAGTGAGCACCATCGGACGGCTGCCGGCGGGCTGTGCGTGACCGCTCCAGTGGCCTGCTTGCAGGACGCGCGGCTGAGCATCCGATGCAGCGCGCGCGGCTGCGGTGCCCGGGCCGCGCTCGAGGCCGCGGAGGCGGCTGTTGCGGCGGCAGCGGCGGAGGGCGCTGGGCCTGCAGCGGGCTGCGGCCGGGGCTGGGGCAGCCTGGTGCTGCCGCTGGTGGTGCAGCCGTGCACGCTGCCCACACGCCTGGAGCTGTTGTTGGACGGCGAGGTGGGTGGGCCGCCGACTTCATATGTTTGCCTTCTCTTTACACTGCCATACATTTGCGATGATGGCCCAATGCCTGCCTGCCGTGCTGATGTCTTTCCTCTGCAGCCGCTGCCGGTGGGCCCGGGCTCGGCAGGCGACGGGCAGGTGGCGCTGATGGAGGGCGTGGCGGCGGGCAGCCGCATCACGGGCCTGGCTCTGCGCTTCCTGGACGAGGCCGGCCGCCCCGCCGAGTCGGGCTTCAAGGGTAAGCCGGAAATTTCGGGAACACGTGTTGAAAGGTCGGCCGCGTCAGTCCGTGTGCGTGTTCGTTTACCGTACATGACCGGTGCGCGTCATGCTGTCGCTTGCAGGCAAGCTGCAGGTCTCGTGGGCCAAGGGCAGCAAGAAGGTGACGGTGTCGGACCCGGCGGCCGTCCAGCCGTTGCAGCCGCTGCACGTCAAGGAGCAGGTGAAGGCCGCGCCGCGGGAACACACGGGCAGCCGCCCTTTGCCCGATACACCCAACTTTTGCACTTGCGCCCATTTGCTGCACCTCGTGGGATGGAGTGACCATGCGTGGCCTCCCTGCGCACACACACAGGCTGGCGGCGAGCCGCAGAGCGCCTGGGTGCGCTTCGTGGGCGATGGCGTGCTGCTGGCCGGCCTCACGCTGGAGGCCTCCCTGGAGCTGGCCGTGGCGGCGGGTGAGTCGGCGGCGGCTGTGACGGCGGCGGTGCGACGCTCCATTCCGCACAGGCCGCGCAAGCTGCGGGTGGCGCACGTGGCCGCTGGTGCCTGCGGTGGGTGCTGCCGGGTCATGGGATGGGCGCTTAGGTTTGCTTGCCCGCGCTGCGCCGCCGCGCAGGTCCGCCCGCGGCTTGGGGCATCTCCGTGCTTGAGTGGTCGGGCGGCGCCAACGGCGGCGCCGACGGCATGGAGGGGGGCCGCGGCGAGCACACGCAGGTCACCGAGAACCTGGGCTGCGTGGCGTGCGGGGCCCCCATCTGCTTGGAGATACAGCCGCACGACGCGCACGGCAACAGGTGCGGGGGTGGATGGAGGGGGGTCACCGGCTGACACCGATGAGGTGCCTGGGTGCCGTCAGCATAGCGCATCCCGCAGTGCAAACCCAACCCTGCACGGTACGGCCCTACGGCCCGGCTTGTCACGCGAAGGACCCACCCACCCCCCGCAGGTGCACCACGTGGACCGGCGCCGCGCCGCGCCCCACCCCCGTGGTGGAGCCGGTGCGGGAGGGCGAGGGCGGCGGCGAAGCCACGCTGCTGTACAACACGGCGGACTGGGTGTGCGGCTGGGAGCTGTCGCAGGTGAGGGGAAAGCACGATCCGGGCGTGTCAGAACGTGTGCTGTTTGGCCTTTACAGCTTTGCCTACTCACTGGGGGGGGCTCGTTTTCTTTCGCCTGCATCACTAACCGTCCTGGTTCTTAAGTTGTGTTGGTAATGTTGGACCTCCCCCCCCGCCCTGGCTGGTTTGGGTTCACTCGGTCGGTTGCTTTGAGTTCTGGAATGAACTACCCCCACCCACCGCTTTTCCACACCTGTGCAACCACACACCGCCTGCGCGCAGCACTCGGGTTGCGAGGCCTACCACGTGCGGCTGACGCTGGGCGGCACCGCCGGCCCCGTCAAGCTGGTGGTGCGGGACAGCTCGGGGCCGGGCGGCGAGTCGCTGCTGCAGCCCGATGCGCTGCCGGTGGAGCTGCAGCCAGGTGCGTGGTGGTGATTGCGGGTATGTGTGAAGGGCAACCGTACCTGGTACCTGAGTTGCTGCGTTGGGCCATACCGCTGACCCGGCCTCCATATCATGCCTGGAACCCCCATCACGGCCGCCATCGCCACAGGCCGCCCAACCAGCCTCGCGTTCGACGGGCCGCAGCAGCTGCGCTGCGGCGCGCGCGGCTCCCTGGGCGACCTGTCCGTGCGCGTCACGGACGACTGGGGCAACCTGGTGGAAGGGCCGGCGGCGGCAGGCGGAGGCCGGGGCGGCGGGAGAGGCGGGAAAGGCGGCGAGGGCGGGTCCGCGCTGGAGCTGACGCTCCAGACCAGCGCCATCGCCGCGGACGGGTCGGGGAACGCCGCCAAGGTCGCGGTCACCGGCAGCAACAAAGCCAAGGTGCGCGCCGGGCGCCGCACGCGTGCAGCTCCCGCGCGAGCTAGCAGCACCGCAGCACGCGCCGCCACAGCATCAACCGGGCCCAGATGGGCGTCCGACGTCACGATGCTCCCCTAACCACCGCAACCGCCGCAACCACCGCAACCGCCGTAACCGCCGTAACTCGCGCCGCAGGTGACCAAGGGCTGCGCGGTATTCCGGGACGTGCGGCTGGAGGGCGCGCCGGGCGCCGCCTACCTGCTGCGGGTGGGGTCGGCCTCGCGCAAGGTGGCGCTGAGGGACACAAGCCTGCCCGTGGAGGTGAGCCAGCGAGCGCGGATGACGGGGGTGGGGATGGGGGATTGGGGGTGGGAAGCGGGCGCGCGGCGCAGTGCACGCGCTTTCACAGGTTGTGTTGGAGCGCGTTTCTGTCCCCATCCCCTGCAAACCCGCCGAACACCCACGCAAGGCTCTGCTGGCCGCTCGCGCTTCCTCCGTGGCCCCTCCGTGACACCTCCGTGGCCCCTCCCGTGGCGCCTCCCAGGTGGTGGCGCAGAACCTAGTGCGCCACGTGGCGCTGGCGCCCTGCAGCCTGCCGCAGGAGCCGCTGGAGCCCGGGCTGCCGCTGGAGCTGCAGGTGCAAGTAACCACGGAGGACGGCGCAGCCCTGCCGCCAGACATCGCCACCGCAGGCCTCTCCCTGCGCATCAAGGCGCCCTCCGCGGTGGCGGCAGCCGCGGCGCGCGGCGAGGAGGGCGCGGTGGCGGCGGCGGCAGCCACTGCCGGTGAGGCCAGGGGCGGCAGCAGCGCGGCTGCCTGCACGCTGGTGCTGCAGCCGCAGCCGCAGGAGGAGGGCTGCAGCCCAGCCAGTGCGGGGCTGTGGCGGTTTGTGACGCCGGGGCCGCTGCTGGTGGCGGGCGAGTACACGGCAACCGCCGAGTACGTTGAGCTGCGCGGAGAGCTGGCAAGGTGCGTTTTCCTGTGGGAAGGGGGGCGGGGGGCTGTTGCTTGCCATTCTGTGAAGGTCGGGGCCTGGTGTGCGGCCTGGTGCTGCGTGGTATGGAAGGCAGGAAGGTCCGGGGGGCAGTGCAGCGTAATGATTCATGCTCATCGGATGCTTTTTCATACGCCCTTTCCCACAGGGCTCTGCCCAAACCGGAGCAGACCGTGCGCAGCGTGAGTCACGCGCTGCAGCTGCTGCCGGCCGCGCCCATCACCGCAACGCTGGAGCAGCCGGCCGCCGCCGCTGTGTCGTCGGGCTCTCTGGCGGTCACGAACGCGGGCGGCAGCGGCCGTGTGCTGCTGTCGGGCGCGGCGGTGCAGCTCCGGGACGAGTACGGCAATGCCGTGCAGCTGGACGGCGTGTTTGTGCGCTGGGTGCTGGATTGGCCGTCGCCGGGTGACGGCGAAGGCGAAGAGGCGGCAGCCGCAGCGGCACGGGATGCCGCCCTGGCTGCGGGAGCAGAGCTGCCGTCGTTGCAGGTGCGCGCGCCCTGGATCACCACGCGTATAAAGGGGCCCAGCTGCTGGGCCATGCAGGACGCGGGGCATTGCCCATACGACATGCTGTGGCATGCCCTCACGGCCCAGCCCGCCACCTGGTGACAGGCTGCTGCGCGTGCACGGCCCCCACAGGGCGGCTCATCTGATGCGCCGCAGCGGCTGGAGGCGGTGACAGACGGCCGCGGCCGGGCGTTCTTCCGCGAGCTGGCGCTGGAGCCCGGCAGCGGCCGCGTGGGAGCGGCGCCCGAGGGGACAGACGGGCCACAGGCGAGCGCTTGGGGGGCATTGGGGGGCGAGCGTTCGCTTAGGGACAGGTGCCAGGCGGCCTGAACCGAATGGCCGAATGGCTACGCAAGCTGCGTCATTAGCGGGGGTATCCTCGGTGTAAGCGTGAGGGCCCTGCTGGTGCTGGTGCCACCAACAGGCGCTGCACCTAGAGCTGAGGCTGGAGGTGGCGCTGCGTGCGGATGGTGGCGGCCCCACAGCCGGCGACGCCGAGGCCGAGGCCGAGGCTGGAGGCGATGAGGGGGGCGGTGCTTGGCTCCGGTGCTGGTCGGCGGCGGTGGTGTTTTCTGACGATGCGGCGCAGGCGGCCACGCTGCAGCGGCTGGGGGCGCGGCGGGACGAGCTGGTGGCCTCAGTGGCGGTGCTGGAGGCGACCAAAGAGGAGGTGGACAGGTGCGTGCACCTCTTGCGGTCGATGAAGACTCAGTGCGGCGGCAGATCTTCTCTTGGGTGCTGCCCACCACGGTCACGGCCGACACCATGCTCTCGCGCCGCGACAGGGTGGCGGCATCGACCCGGCGCGCGGCCGCGGAGGCGCAGCAGGAGGTGGAGAGGGCCCGCAGCCGCGCGCAGGGCCAAGGTGATGTCGCATCCGTGAGCAGCGCAGCAGAGGCCCGTGAGCTGATGAACGGCCTGGCGGAGCAGCATCAGAAGGCGGAGGAGGCGGCGAGGCAGCGCAGCGATGTCGTCACCGCACGGTGGGTCCGGCGTCTGGCCCTGTGTGGTGGGCGGCGGTGGCGTGGGTTGCGCCGTGCCCTACATTTGCTTAAATTATGTGCGTATACCCACCACCACCACCACCACCACCACCACCACCACCACCACCACCACCACCACCACCACCACCGTCACCACCCTCGCCACCACCGCGCAGGTACGGCGGCAGCGGCAGCGGGCTGGTGCAGGCGCTGAACCGCTGCCTGGCGGCGCAGGAGGGCGCGGGCGAGGTGGTGGGCGTGCTGGCGCAGCTGGCCACCGTGGACGACCCCCGCGTGTCGGCGCTGCTGGCCGCCGCCTTCTCGTCCACGCTGCAGGTGAGGGCAGGGCCCCCGAGGCGCCGCGGACCGCATGCACGTGGCCGCCGGCCGCCGGCTGCAATGCGCTCTGCTCCTGCCACCTTCCCTCTCTCCATCCCTGCACCCACGCACGCCGCGTGCGCTTGGTGGTACGCGCGCCGCCCCGCAGATCCTGGTGGTCCGCTCCTACGACTGCATCAAGCGGCTGCGCGGCATGCTGTCCGCCGCGCGGTGCCAGGTGCCGTCCATGCTGGCGCTGGGCATGGCGCAGGTGCGGCGGCGTTGGCATCGCAAAGGCGGCTGGAGTGTTGGCCGAGTGGGCCGGGTTGGCGGCGATAACGCTGCGGAAGGGTGCCCCAGTTACGGCCGGCGGCCTGCTGCTTCATCGCACTTGCCGCCTTCCTGCAGTGCCCATCTTGCTGCCGGCCCACTGCTCACAGGCGTTCATGGGCGAGGGCGGCGGTCGGCAGCTGGCGGAGGCGATGGGCGCCATGCGGGGGGTGGGCGCCGAGGCCGCGGCGCTGCAGGCGGCGGCGTGCACCGGCTCCGACCCGCCGCTGGTCATGGCGCTGCCGCACACGCGCGCGCTGCTCAGCATGCCGGCAGGTACGTGTGCGTATGCGTGCGTATGCGTGAGCTGGGACCAGCTGCGGCGCCTCGATCATGGACACGGCCACGGCCTCGCCAGCCTGGGCTGGTATTCACAACCCACTCACCCCGTACACCGTTCGCATGGACGGCCACACCGCCGCCCTTCCCCTCGCTACCCCCCCCCCTCGCGGTATTCGCAATCCCCACGCGGCCCCGCCCACGCGCCCGCAGACCGCGCCCGGTCCATCTTGGCCTCGGGCGCGGGACCCGCCGCGGACGAGTGGCCCGCGGGCTGCCTGGGCTACGCGGTGAACCTGCTGCGGCCGGCGGTGCCGGGCCACCGCGCCGCGCTGTTCTACAGCCAGCTGGGGCGCACGCTGCTGTTCGAGACGCTGGACCAGGCGGCCGCGTACCGCGCCTACGCCCTGCAGGTGCGCGGCGCGGCCAAAGCGCCTCCATGGGCCGCATAGGCCGCATGCGCAGCTGCCGTAGCAGCAGCGCCTTGCGGTGCGCCCGCCCCTCACCGCCTCCCGGGTCACCCCCGCACGCGCCGCTGCTCCTCTGAGCCCGCCTGCCCGCTGCTGCCGCAGTCCCTGGGCACCTCCATGGGCGACGTGTACACGCTGGACGGCGGCAAGCTGAGCGGCCGCGGCGTGGTGGTGGGCAGCGGCTTCCGCGTGCTGCCGCTGCAGGAGGCGCCCGTGCGCTTCGGGGCGGGGCAAGGGCCGCAGGTGCGGAGCGGCGGGGAGGCAGTGGGAAGACTGGGGGGAGAGCGGCGCGGGCGGTACAGGGTGGCCGTGGCGATGAGGGTCCAGAAGTCGTGCGTGGCTTTGGGTGGGCGAGCAGTCCGAACCTGTCGTACGTCCCAGGCACTACCGGTACCTGCGCGCACGCGGCCATGCATGCGCCTGCTGTGCATCTGCTGTGATAGTGAATGCGCGCCTGGTCGCCTGCGCAGGCCGCGCTTGCGAAGCAGCTGGCGGAACAAATGGTGGAGGTGGAGGCGCTGGCGGCGGCGCTGGAGGTCGCGGAGGCTGCAGCGCAGGCGGAGGCGGACGCCGACGCGAATGCAGAAGCCGCTGCGGCGCAGCTGGCGGGCGTGACGGCGGAAGTGGCGGGCGAGCTGCAGCACATCGAGGGCGAGTTGACGCGCCTGGCTGGCAGGCAGCATCAGGCAGGCGGCGGTAGCGGCGGCGGGCGGCGGGCCGGCCGGTCCAACAAGAGGTGCGTAGCGGGTTGAGGCTGTATGTCCGAGGTACCGACTGACAGGGAGGCGCGGACAACATGCCCCCTGTTGCGGGACCGTGCGCCGGTTGGACAGCTCCTGGGCAGCTGCTTTGGTGCTGTCTGGCCCACTGTTTGGTCCGCGTGCGCAGGGGACGTGATGGAGCGGCGACGCAGGGGCGGAGGGAGCGGGAGCGGTACATGGATGCGGATGCGGAAGTGGAGGAAGGCGCAGAGCCTCAGCAGCCCGGCTTAGGGGAGTCAGAGGGCAACAACAACGCTGGTGGGAAGCGGCAACGGGGCAGGAAGAACCAGCGCTAGACCGCGCCACTTCAAGGCCTGCTGCGCGCAGAGCAGGATGTTTAGGTGTGCATGGGCTGATGACCAGACCACATTGCCACCAGGCTTCGGAGTGGGAGAAAAGTAGCGGCACCAGGCAGCGGGCGGTGGCGGTGGTGGCAGGTGAAATCCCGGACCCAGCAAGCCCCTTGCGCGACAAAAAAGACAGGAGTTGTGGCTGTGCATCGCGGTTACTGTACCGGTACCGATGTGCGCTGGCTGGCGGCAGAGCCGGCTGGAGGCAGAGCGGTGGCAGAGTCCAAGTCATCGTTGCGGTGGTGCCAGTCCATCCATGTTTGATTGCACCCATATTGCCGGCTGCGGCTATTTGGCAGTCGTTCAGGGGCCGGCGCTGGCCGCTTGCAGCCTGGCCCGTCATCCTTGACCCCCGACCGGTCAAGCGTCGGGTTCCACCGACCTGAGTCGCAGAGTCAGGGCGTCAGGGTCAGGGTTCGGGTGGTGAAGGGTTGAAATCTTCGCCTTGTGCTTCAATAGCTGGACGCGGCTGGACTCATGGCTGGTTGTGCTTGTACAGACCGACCCCTGCTATGTCCGAGAGATGTCCTCAGACAGGAGACGTGGCTGTGGGCCTGTGGCTCAGCCCACTTTTTCTTGGGAGGGGAAAGCCACCTTTCTTGTCGGCCCCTGACTTCTTGCTGCCCCTGCCGTGCCCGTTCATCCTTGACTGCAAGTACGTGGGGGCGTGCGAGGTCTTGGCAAAGCTTGACGCTGTCTGCGTTTCCCAGGGGTCATGCCTCAAGTACGAGCATATGGCGTGGGGTCCGGGCGTTGTCGGTGGGACCGCGCGAAACGACGGCACCAGGGCACCCCTGGACGGCACGAACCCGGCGTGGCGAGCGGCCGAACTTCCCAACTGATGCGTCCAAGACCATTAATGTTACCATGCGATGTGCGAATGTGCATATATGATGTTTTACCAGCAGTTTGATGAACCGCCGGAGCCTGCGCAGATACAACATCCCGAATGCCACTTCCTCCTTCGGCTCGCGAGTGCGTCTGAGGCTACATCAGCACGCGCGGTAATGATAAAAGCATAGCGTACGAGTGATATGATAACACAACAGGGCCAGAGCATTCGACTGACCGCAATTGATGCAATTGTACCGTGGAAGTTGGCGCGAAGACTTGAGTGCTCAAGGGCATGAGTACTATGAGCATGCATACCACTGGTGGGCATATAGACTGACTTGTTTACCTGCTTTGATTTTGGGTCTTGTTGTTTCGCCTACCGAGCATTACGTCCTACCTGCCCTCGCAAGTCTTGAGAGCTAGCATGGAAAGAAGGGGATAGCAGATAGATGCACCATCGATAACGCGTATTATTGGGAGATAGGTCAGCGAGCGCTCCAACTCCGCGCGCGGGCCGCACTCTCTCGTGACCGCATATCTCAGCGCGCAGCAAGTCAGCAGGCGGTGCAAATCACTGGACGCTGAGACATCGGTGGATGGCGCCTGCTGGGGCTTCATTGCCCCAATTTTCTCCCGCCGGTGCGCTGCGACTGCTGTTGGCGGTCGCAGTTTTGGCGTGCTCTTGCACATCAGCGCAACGCCTCAAAGGTATGAATGTCATTAGGCATTGTTGCAGTTAAGAGTTTCCTGGGGAAGGTGGAGTTCCCGCTCTCGCCGCGGTAACGCCGGTGTGTACACTGTTCAGTACCTCGGCCATCTGAGCCGCAATATGGCCATACACAATGCCCATGCGTCAATGCATTAGCTGGCACGTTGTTTGTAGCGCGCGCGCACAAGTCGGTCATGCATCTTTGTCGCACATTCCAAGCACCGTCCCCGGATTTGCAGATGACGAGCCAAACGACGCCGTTGGTGCCTTTTACACGATGTCAAGGTGAGCGTGCGGGCAACAATGAGAAACGTCGCCAACCGTCAACTCAAATGCGACAGCTGTCGCGGGGCTCTCGCAAGGGGGCCGGCTCACGCCTCGTGCGCCCTCCACCAGTGCGCCCTGCCACCCAGCGCCCCATTTACCATGGTGATATCTGAAGCCACAAACATTTAAATCATTGTGTTGCATGCGTGCAGGTGCATAATATAATAAAAATTGCCGCTCTAAAGGTAACCTGCCCTCCTAAGCTGTTATCCTACGATCCTTCCCTTACACCTATCGAGCAAGAAAAACTCTGTGAACTTAGTGGACCCCGTCGAATGTCCCGGCAGCAGCTAGAACATCCGTCAAGACCACTAGTTGTCGAAATGGCTGGAGGCGGACCCGGGAGCGAGTCCTATCGTTGCGAGACACCAATGGCGGTGTTTTGGGCGAGAAGTGAAAGCTCCCGGAGAAACCCCAGCCAGAAGACATGCACACAGAGCCACAGCAACGATGGACGAGGGCCAGGAAGGAATACTGCGACGAGAGGCAAAATGCAGCCGATGGCGCCAACCCGGGGACTGAAACTCCTGCTGATATGCCTGCTACTGCAGAATCAAACAACGGTACCCCAAAATACGGAGGGCCAGTTAAGGCCCTCGCTCCCAGGGACGCTAAAGGGAAACAGCCCTCCCAGCTCCCAGCAGACGGCGCTCAACCCGCTCGTCTCTCCCAAACATACCAAACAATGCGGAAGGGACACCCAGAAACAGATCGCGAACACGTGGCCTTGTCGCCCAACCGGATCGACCAGCCTTTTGCAACTTTGCAACTTTTTCACAGCGCCTCGATGCCCCATACCAGCCCAGTTCAATAATACGCAACTACCTACACCTGCCACACTGCTGCCAACACTACCGCCAACCAAAATGCAGCCCTCAAAGTCTAAGCTTGGGATTCGCCCAGCCCTCTGCCGCACTACTTACGTAGCAGAGCTTCGTGGCAATCGGCCAACTAGGACGGCAGTTCGTGTTGCTGTCAGGCAAGCCTCCAGCAGAAGCCCAACAGCTTTCGCAATCAACAACGAGCTCGACGGCCCTTACGCCGCTGCCAGTGGACTGAACAGCTGGGACCACATCCCTAACTATGTGGAGCAGTGCATGCCCAGCAAGGACCACAACTACAGCGAAGGGGCCGTGACCATCGCGACAAATCGCTTCACGGAGTGCGCAACGGACGCGAACCTCACCGCAATTTGCACGGCCGGCAGCCTCAGCCACACGCTCGTCAACGGAATCGCGTTTGCACAGCCTGTGAACCACAAGCTGGAGGTCACCGTGGCCATCGACCAGCCCGGCAGCAAGCAAGGAGCAGCGAGCGCTAAAAATGCGGCTACCGCGGCCCTGCAACGCAACATCAGCGACAGCAGCAATGTGCTCGGAGTGTTCGCCAGCCGGAAGGCTGCCACCGATGCAATGACAGAAATCGTGGGGAAGGCCACCAGCGCGCGCGGCTTCCCCTCGATCCCCAGCGTTCACGCTGGCACCGGCACGGCCGATCAGGCCTACTCTACTCATAGATGCTTGAGCCTTGGCTGTGTGGAGATGAAATGCGCTGGCCCACTAGTGATGGACTTTCTAGCGACGGAAATACCGCGTGTGTACGCAGCTGAGTGGCGGCGGGTGCGGCAAGCTATTGGCCCGGTGCTGCAAGTGGCAGGCAGTGGCATAAGGTCGGCCATGCAACAGGTTAGTGGCAACATCTGTCTGCCAAGGAGGCACCAGGAAAGCCGGGCCAAGAGAAGAGAGCAATGGAGCAGCCCAACAGCGATCACACTGATACAGAATGCGGCGTCACTCAGCACCAGGTCACTGGCGGAGATAATGCTTGCCACCGGTGAAAGCTTCCTGGGGCCCTACCCGACCGTGCTCTGTAATGAAAACTGGGAGCAACCTCTACTGTGTGCCCACGTTCGAGTGGCTGCACTGACGCACTGGGTCGGGCACGGGCTTGGGTGCATCGCCTACCTCGTGTGCACAACCACAGCGGGCCTTGCCCACTACGCGGGCGTCACCGCGGTCAAGGCACTCCACACGAGCACCAACCTCGCCTTACAAACAGCAGCTATCGCCGCCACTTCAATCCTCCTGCTTCTCCTGGCCCGGCACCTCAACAACACCAGCCTTACCAGCACGCCCTCCGAAACAGCCGAGGTGCTCGCCCACGAAACAGCTCTGCTATCCGTCCTCATCGCCCCGCTGTGCATGAGCTTCGCCCTTGCCCCACTCTGCCTCACCGCGATACTATATGGCGCAACAGCTGTACCCCTAGGGCTGGCTACAATCATCCTCACAACCGATGCAGCATTCCTGGCCCTAGCCGCGACCATTCAGGGGGCCTACCTCACACACTACCTATGGCGACACACGAAACGCCTCGCCCACACAGCATGGTACAGACACAACAGACTCCTCCTAGTCGCGATGGCCCTCGCCGCCACTATGCATACTGGGTACAGCCTAATACCCACACTGTGCGCACCCGGAGAAACAAGCCCAATGCCATGGATGCCACCCCTGTCGGCGGGCGCCCTCTCGATGGGACACCTGGCACACCTCTACACCCTGCTCCCCTGCACTCCCGCCACACTTCCAGTTATCACACTGCGTGGCGCATGGGGCACGCAAGCCAATACAAACAACCCAACACGCCACAACCGCCAGGCACCGCAACCGCCTGCCATGCTACACTACCCACCCTCCCTCTCAAGCACCACCTTCAGACAGACCCAACTGTCGGGATTCTGCGGCATCCACGCGATCAACAACATGCTAGGCTGTGCCTGGCTTGATCCACACGACGTGCTAAGGCACGCTAATGCAGTGGCGCACACCCTCAGACAAACGAACCACCCCGACCGGGATGGCTGGGCAAACGCCTTCACACAAGCCGGCAAGTTCGATGTGACAGTCATCAACCACTACCTGTACCACAATGCCACTATCAGCAACAACAGCGCGCACCCTAACAAAAGGCTGTCACTGCAATGCGCCATCATGCACTATGGCATAGCAGGTGAAAGCCCACATACAAAACAAGCAATTCTTAACGCACTGCCCCGAACATCCCGTAACCTGGGCTTCACCGTACACATGAACAGCCGGCCCCACGTGTATGCGGTCCGCATGGAAGCAGGGCAATGGAGGATAATTGACTCGGAAGACACACCACTACACAACACCACCCTCCACGACGACGGGTGGCACGCCATGGAAGGACATATCTACTACCTGGGCACAGTCTCAACGCAGGACACGGAAGCCCTGCGCAACACACTTGGCCCATGCTATCACATTGCACCACGGCAACCCACCCAGGCGGAACGAGAGGCCGCGCGCGTCCCGATCGAAATCGACATCACCCAGCCGGGCAGCCCCTCCCCCCAAGCAAACGGACCCGGCGCCAACCCGGGCCCGGCTCCGACCCTAAACCCACCCCGCGCCGTGGCACCAACCCGGGTGGCCCGCGCTGCCCCCACTACAACAACCCGTGCCACAGCGAAACCCTGGGTGGGGCGCCTGAACACCATTACAGACCTTTTCAAACGACAACACACAACACGCACCCCCGCGCCGGCGACGGCCCAAGCCATGGCGCCGGCACCTGGGGCACTAGCGGCCCGTACGCTGCACATCACCACCCACAATGTAAGGGGGCTACTCTCGCAAACACTCCCAGCCATCACCCCTGGCAACCTAAGCTTTACGCTGTGCAACCTCGCGGCCTGGGGCGCTGACGTGGTTATTCTGACCGAAACAAAACTGGGCCACAAACACGACCCGCTGAAAAAGGCGTTCCTCAACGAAGGCTACCGCCTATACTGTAGCACAGTGCCACGCAACACAACAGCAAGAGGCAGTGCAGGTGTCGCAATTGCCGTATCAACAAGGTACAGCAACATGAACGGTGTCACCCACCACACACCCCCAGCCGCCCTGCAAGGCTATGTCTCACACATTCAGATACGCACCCAGGGGAGCATTCCCCTAACAGTCCTGGGTGTCTACGCACCCGAAGACACGCTCACCCGCAAAGCCATCTACCACTACTGCCAAACTACCCTAGCACACACCACAGCATGCGAACAACACCTGATATTGGCAGGGGACTTCAACGCAGTGGCCCACGCTGCCGACCGCACGGGACCGCTGGACTCAGCCGACCGCATGCACCAGCAGTTCCTGCTACAATCAGGCCTCCTACCCGCCCGAGGCAGCAGGCCCGCAGGGAACGAATGGTCATACGAGCAAGTACAGCACGGCGTGTCCACACACCGCAGCCGCATCGATGATATCCTCCTATGTGAGGCGGCACGCACCGCGTGCCCCAACGCGCTGGAGTACACTAACGCGGTAGCTGGGAACTTCGACCACAGACCGGTGCATGCGAAGATGCCAGCCGATAAGCTACAGCTGTGGGAGTGCCCCCAACCGGTGGCCCCGCCGTCTGACCCAGACAACTCTCCGCGCTGGTCACGAATCACGCTGCCTGTCACACAAAAGCAACTCGCAGCTGCCGCCGCCCGCCTGGAGGACACCATGGTGGAAACCACAGCGGACCTGCACACAGCAACCAAAGCAGCAGTACAGGTTATCGACAATGCCCTGGCAAAACACGCAAAGGACCCGGTAGGATACCCGGCCAACACCATGCACTGGGACCTGGCACACAACCGGACTCTGCAACGAGTCAATGTCACCCAATTGGCAGACAGACTAATGGCGGCGCTAGAGGCTGGCCTGACATGCCTCCTCGAGGAATGCTCGCAGAAACCGCCCCACACAGGGAAACACCACTTCTCGCGCTCTGCGGCGCGCCACCTAAAGCCCCTCTGGGACAAGGAGGTTCAGCTTAAACAGGCGCTCACCAACCTGACAGCCGATTGCGCGGCGCTGGACGAGGCTGGGGAACGTGAAGCCGAGGCCCTCCGAGGCCAGATTAAGGACTGCCAAACGCAGCATCGCCAGCTGGCAGCGGACCGAGCCAAAGCCCAGCGTGAAGCAGCAACCGCCTCCCTACAGCATACTTTGGCCACCAGACCTGCGCAGGGGCACAAGCGCATATTTCAGAAAGAAGCCGGAGAACGCGGGCTGCCGGCTGTTCGCGACCCAGAGACAGGAGAGGTGGTGACCGACTCGACCAGCATCCTAACTGCCCTAGAAGGCCACTTCCGAAAACTGTCAGCCCCACCACGGGGTCAACGCACAGGAGAGTACCGGCTGCGGCCGGGCACGACACGGGGCTACCCCTTTGAAAACGCCAACGCCACGGACGCCTTTCAACTGGCACGCAACCGACACCCCGACTCCCACTCCATGCTACCCAGCATGGCGGACCCTGCCAACTTCGACCACTGCGTCTCCCACCTGTCTCGCAACAAGGCGACGGGGCCGGACGGCATTCCAAACGAACTGCTCCGTATCCTGCCACACGGCATGAAGCGTAACCTGCACAGCATAATCAAAATCATGTACGCCAAGTCAGAAATCCCGGAGGCATGGGCCGCATCCGACACGGTCCTGCTCCCGAAACCCGGCGACGCACTCGATATCAAGAACAAACGCCCCATCGCACTTGCCAACACATGCTACAAGCTTTACACGTCCATGCTCACCATGGGCATCGGGGAGTTCGCAGGACCGCTGCAGCTGTTCAGCGAGGCGCAGGAAGGATTCCGCGCCTACTGCAAGACTGAACGCCAGATCTTGAACCTCGTACACGAGCTCGAGGACGCTGCCCTGTACGGAAAAGACGTGTACGCAGTGTACGTGGATTACAGCTCAGCCTTCAACACGATCGACCAGGACAGACTCCTGCAAATCATGTTCGATCTGGGGCTGCCGGATGACCTGATCCGCGCAGTACGGAATCTGTACGCCCGTGCGGCCACGCGCATCCGTACCGAGCACGGCTGCACACCCGCCATCCCTATCGAACGCGGCACAGTACAGGGAGACACACTCTCACCGGTCCTGTTCATTCTGTTCATGGAGCCGCTTGTGCGCTGGCTCCACGCGGGTGGCCGCGGCTACCAGTACGGATGCCTCACCCCGGAGGAAAACCTCCGGCACCACTGCAGTGCTGCCGCCTACGCCGACGACCTTGCAGCACTGACCAACTCTGTGGAAGACCTGCAAGTCCAATGTGACAAAATATCAGCGTACGCAGAATGGTCAAGCCTACGTGTAAACCACACCAAATGCGCCACCACGGCTATCTGGCACAACAAATCCCGGTCCTGCCCCACACTCGACGGACCCACTGGCAGAGCCACCCTCGCGGCCATGCACCGAGACATGACGAACAAGCTAAGGATCGGCAGCACCCCGGTCCCCTACTACCCTCCTACCAAACCATACAAGTACCTAGGCGTCCAACTCACCTTCGCGCTGGAATGGAAGGCACAGGTAGCCCGGGTCACGGAAATCGTTAAGGAAAAGGGCGCGGCTGTAGCCGCATCACTCGCCACGCCCGCCCAGCGCCTGCGCATGCTACAACAATGTGTGCAAACCACAATCGCTTACAGTTTCGCGGCCATGCCCTACTCCAAACAAGACATCGCAACCCTCGACGGGGCCCTAGCAGGCTTTGCCAAAAAGTGCTATGGTCTACCACGAGGCTTCCCCACACGTACTGCTCTCCTTCCAGTCGAAGAGTATGGCCTGGGCCTCGGCTCCCTCTTACCTCAGTACGCACGCGTCGCACATCGTGCACTTGTCCTGGCACTCAATGATACTGGCCGCCTGGGCGTTGTGACGCGAGCCCTCCTCCCACGACAGCATAGCCTTGCCGGCGCCACCGCTGCGCACCACCTGTCAGCAGACAAGGGCAGATTCTTCACCACGCTGCAACAAATGACCCTTGCACGCGAACACGGCATCCAATTGTTCTACAAAGGTACGCCTTTTACCACCCCTACCTGGTCGGTTGTCTCGGCCTTGGACGCGGTGGCCACTGCCCGGGACACCACGCCACTCCCCCTGGAATATGTGCTGCCGCTCGCAGAGCTACAGCTGGAACTCAGCCACCTGGTCGACCGGAACACCGGCCGGCACCTGATCTCGTCACGCGACCTGGAAAGGCGCATGGGGTCAAACCGGGTGAAACACAAACACATGGTCGCCCTGAACCGACTCAGCCTGGCACTGTCCGCGACCGGCGAGGAAGCGCAATCGCCGGAGAAACACTCAAGCCCGAACCCCCTCCCGCAAGCCCAGCGCACCCTTCCAGCACACGCTGATCTGGACCCCCTCACCGCACGGGATGACCCCCTACCACCCGGCATGGCGCCGGCACTGGACCGCTTCCTCACTGCGGCCCAGCACGCACCCCCGCCTGCCCCACCCCCACCCGCCGGCCCCGCCCCTGTACCAGCAGACGCGGCGGAGCAAACCCAGTTTGCACCCGCGAGCCCAGCTTACCACAACCCAACCGCGGCCACCCAGGCTCCCACCCCCCAGCCGCAAGACCCTGCCCACCCCGCTATAGAACCTCCCGCCCCACCCTCACATGCACGCGGGCGGGACCGTAAGACAGCGGTCACCCGCCCAGGTGCCCGGCCCAACCCACGCACAGGGCGCGTCACGAAGCACGCTGCACAACGCGCACGCATTCAAGAGAACACCCGCACCGCCCCCCGAGACCTACTCACCGGCGCCAAAGCAGCCATCAACGCTGCCCAGCGGCTCACTAACGGCGACGAATCCCTGGTGGTGGGGACGCGCGGGTACGAAACAGCACGCTCAGTCTTCTCCGCGGTCGCCAGAGACATGAATCGCCATATGCAACTCGGAAAGCTACACCCCCAGGATCCGGACACGTTCGCGCCCAGTGTTAGCCGCACACCCATGCGACGTGGCCTGGCCCCGCACCTCCAAGCTATGCTCGCCTCCAACGGCACCGCACCCGCGTATACAGCCGTCCACACGTACCTGCAAGAGCACAGAGAGGGAGAAGAAGAAGCTCAAGGCCCCACCCCGATGGAACTCGACGCGCCTGAGCATGAGGGCCAGGACATGGATGTGGACGTCCCCCAAAACACAACCGCCCCCCAAGCAGCGGCATCGCCCACGCGCCACAACAGTGCACGCGCACACTGGCGCATAGCCAGGGCCCGACTGACAAAAGACGCTGTCCCACCTTCTGCCAACGGCCATACCAATGGAGACGCCCAACTCACCTACGACTTGGACAACGATGGCCAGGAAATAGCAGCGATCCTGCACAGCAGCAAACAACAGATTGTCACTGACACCGAGCTCACACGCAAGCGCAAAGCCGGCGAGGACACCTCTGGCACACGAGAGGCGTACTTCACAGTGCAATGGAAACCCAGCGTTACCGCGCCAGCCGTGGTCACTGCCTTCAAACGCATGGGCTACGCTGCAAGGAATGTCACACGCTGCTACAAGCACCCCCTTCAACATCGCCCCGCCCCACCACCAGGCCCTACCACCGACGCCACCACTGGTGCTGCTCCCGAGCAGGCTACCCAACCTGGCCCTGCCCCACCCGGTGATCAGGGTGCGCCGCGAGCCGCAATGTTCTCCGCCCGGCAAACCCGGCTCCTGCAGCATGTCACATGGGCGAATAGCAGTGAACGTGCACGTGACCTGCAGAACAACCCCGAGTGGGAGGACCTACTAAACGAGTACAATACACGAGTCGCCGCCGGGCCTGACGCCCCTATCCGCCCCACGCGGCCACCAAAGGACATGAAGCTGACCTCACGCCAGCGGCAGGGACGCCATGAAACCGAACCCGAAGACACAGCCTCGCGTGCACGAGACATCCGGTCCACAACCAGCATCAACACCAGTCCCAGCAACCCCTACAGAGACGTTAGGCCACCCGGCCACTACGCAATCAGCTCCCCTAAGGATGGGACGCATGCACCTACAGAAGCGCACGTCTACGAGCCATGCGGCCGGTGGCTTGGTGCAATCACCTACCCCCGGCTCCAGGCGCTGTGGGAGCACTTCCACCGCACCACTACCCGCCCCCACGCATTTGAAGAGGCCGTAGCTGCCCTGCTCCACCGGTACCGCCATGACCCGGAACAGCTCGACAGGAAGGCTGCCCCGAACCATCAGATCTCACTCCTGTCCAGCACTGCTGACGCCATCGTCGGGGCCCTGCGGAGCACAGGAGCAGGGCGTGTTAGTGAACTCTTCGCTTCCCCACTCAACTCCACGACCTCCGCTGATGAATACTTCAGCCGCGACACCAATGATGCAGCCTTTGGCGCACGACACGACGCCTATAGCACTGCCTGGACAGGACTCCACTACGCACACCCCCCCGCTACCCCCGGCGACGCACGCAAAGCGCTCCTCTGGGCCCTGGCATCGGCCTCAGCCGCACGCATGTCTCCACACCCCACCCTGATTCTCATGGTCCTCCCCACCTGCCCCACCTACCCACACACGCAATGGCTCGGGCACCCCCTATGCCGCAAGCTCGCCTCCTGGACAGCGGGAGAGAAAGACGCGGCAGAAACGGCAGGCATGCACGACGGCCTGGGCAACGACGCCCCTCTGCAGCGGCAGCGGGGGGTCACCCTGGTCGCTGTGGGTAATCCAACGGGCCTAACAGCACTGACGCCGGCGTGGAAACGACTGCGCTCTAAACTCGTCGAAGGCCTCCACGCGGCAAGCTGGGTAAACCGGACTCAATGGCGTGCCGACACGGACGGGCACGACTTTCTTGGACCCGCCCTCCCACACAACTTACTCAAGCAGGTAAAGCACCTCGCCACCCAGCAGGAACACGCCCCAGCAGCTGCCCCAATCGATAGGCCCCGACGCGGGTCCACCAATTTTGCTGGCGCGCATGCCCTGGCCCACATTCCCGATGACATCGTCTGGACCGATGGCTCTGTCTCCAAAGTAAAGACAAACGACGGAAAGGAAATCCAAGTCGCTGGCGCCTGTGCCTGGCACAAAGACCGGACCGTCTACGTTAATCCAAATGGAAACGGGTGCACAAATACTATTACTCGCGCTGAGTTAGCCGCAATTCGAGCAGCCGTAGATGAATTTGGTGGAGAAACTAGCGTGTTCGCCAATAAAACATTAACTATTGCAACTGACTCTGCTGCCAGTCTATATCTAATTAAACGCGCTATCAACGAACCACGACGCTTGCACCTCAGCAAGCACCAAGCACTTTTGAGCTCCATTGTGGAATCGCTCCATGCAAGATCCAAACGCAACGCGCCGACTGTCTTTCTCAAAGTCGTCTCACATACGGGATTACACGGCAACGATGAAGCCGACAAGGGGGCCGCAGCCGTCGCCACTGGCGAAAAACCTGCCGACGTGTCGGAGCTCGCTGACAACAACCCGCACGGTCGGCACTGGTGGCCCACGTTCACGACCACCCGGGAAGACGGCAGCACCGCAGAGCACTACATTTCTGACCTGAACCGGGGCCTTCTCAAGGCGCTCAACCCGTCCTCCCATGGCGGGCACGCGAAGCAAACCCTGTACACGAGCAAGTGGGCCGAAGCTGCCCCCAAACTCGACACCCGTGCCAGCACCGCCTACATGACCCACACAGGGGCGGGACACGGCCTCCGACGCTTTGTCCAGAACGCCCGGCAGGGAGGCCTCATATGCCCGGCGAGACTAGCACTCTTCAAACTGCGTGATACCGACACTTGCACCCTGTGCGCACCTATCCACCAACGCCGCGGGTCCCCACCTGAACGTGGCACTGCCGGGCACCTCGCTGGCCACTGTGCTCACCCCCAGCTGGTGGGCGCCCGCATCGCAAAGCACAACGCTGCTGTCCGTATGCTTGGAGACTGCCTACATCGGGGTACCCACGGTGGAGGGTACATGCTAATGGACGCTAGCAGTGCAGAGGCACGCCCCGAATACTGCGCAGGCGCCCACCCACCTGCCTGGATGCTACCAAACGTAGCCGAGTCCGAGCGCAAAAGGATGCGACCGGACATCCTCTTTATCCCGTCCCTGCCGCGTGCCAAGGTCGGAAAACGTGGCCCCCGGGGGGAGGCCAACAACCCCAGCCAGCATAAAGTATACCTGATCGAGGTCGGTTACACCTCTGACCTGCACCACAGCGAGAAGTGTGACCAGAAGCAGGCCCAGCACACACGCCTGGCGGATGCACTAACGAGTGCTGGCTGGAACGTGGAGTACACAAAGGAGCAGATTGTAACCTTGGGACATGGAGGTACCATCTCCAGCACCCTTCAGCCCCTACTGCGCTCCCTGGGCGCCACAGCTCGCTCCGCCCAAATGTGCTGCACAAAGATCCACATGCACAGCGTCATAAGCCTACGGACGACTGCTTCGCTATACTACCGACTTGAGCGTGAGACCGGCATGCCGACAGCCCGCAACGCGACACACACTGCCGGGACTGCCCCCACCGGGGGCAGGCCCAACGCACGCGACCCAGGCTAATCCCCCCCCCCCTATGTTTGCCCACGGTGGGGTGAGCCAAACTCACTCCTCCTTAAGAAACGCGGCGGCCCCAGAGCGCTGCGTACGTATTATTATTATTATTTTGATATCTGAAGCCACAAACATTTAAATCATTGTGTTGCATGCGTGCAGGTGCATGCGGCTCACCACGCACGAGTCCAGCTGCGCAACAAGCTTCGCGGCCGGGCAGGAGGCCCTGTACTGCAAGGTCTGCCTGAGCTGGCACGATGATGACGAGGAGGGCCTGGCGTGCCGGCAGGCCTTCGAGACTGTGCGCCATGTCTGCGCCGCGGACCGCCTGACCCAATGGTATTCGGGGCCAGGGAAGCTGGCTGCGGCAGGCAGCACGGGTCTGCGAACATCATGGACACGCGGCGAAAGCGGTGAGTTCCACACGGTTTCAGGGCATGCCCATCGCAACGCAACGCATTGACATGCGTGCACATGAAGATGTGTTTGCTGACAGCGAATTCACCAGAATCGCTGCGCTGGCGGGCAATGCCTTCCGCTTGCTGTGCCTGTGACCACCCCTAGTTGTGCCCGCGCTTTCACAGGCGCATTTTGCCAATGGGCGCGGTGGGCTCCCGATGCTGAGGAGGCACACGTCGTGTTCGGCGTGAGCGCTGGCGTGGCTGCTAGCTGCAGGGAAGGTGCGTGGCGCACAGGTTGGCAGATCTGCATTCGGACCAGGCCGTGAACTCACACCGGTAGCTATATGTCTTGAAGCGCATGCGCGCGCAAGCGGAAGCCGAAACGCATGGGTCGCAACCGCACTATGCCTGTGCGCACGTGCAGGCGGTGAGCCCGTCAGCGTGGAGGGCGCCGTTTCCGGCGCATGCGGCCGTAGCCAAGCCGGCTGCGGGGTCTCAGGCCCCGCTGCGGGCGAATGCGCATGGACCCTCCGCGTGCACCGACCGCAACAGCTCCAGCACTATGAGGACGGGGACGTGCGCTAAGCCATGCGTTTCCTGCGTTGCCATGCGTTGCGTCCTGACGCCATGCGTTCCGTGCATGCGCAACAAACGCATGACGCTCGCCCCAGGTTGCGCAAACCTGAACGCACGGTTCGTGCGCTTGCCATGCGCATGGAACGCAAGCGACGCACGCAGTTGCCAACTATTTCAAGCATGTGTATTAGGACTCACTGGCTATTCATGACGCTTAAGGCGTAATATCATAAAGCTTAGCGGAACGTTATTGCGTGCAAACTTCTCACAGTGCCAACTTCATAACATTACTTGCTTAAAAATACATTTCAGATATTAATGAACTTCACTTGTTTGCTTTCGGCGGCGACAAACACAGCTGATGAACTCCCTGGATGAACGACCGCGTGGACTGCATCTTTCCTTACAACGCAGCCAGCATAAGAGAGAGGAGAAACAGAGCGAATTAAATCAACCGTAGCAGATCAGCGCTGTGGGCAGGCACGGTGCGCACACGTCGTCCTCCCGCCCCTTCACACAGCGCTTCGTCCACTTCGCATTGCGCTAAAAGACGTGCGTTTGCATGCGCTGCACGGATGGGTTGGTAGGCCAACCCGCGTCAACTGTCACGTGTGCGCAAGCAAACGCAAGTTCTTTGGTGAAGCGCATGCGTCTTGTCCGTGCGTAACTTGCGTTTTGATCTTGCGTTGCGTGCGTCTTGCCGTGCGTCCAGCGCACGAAAAGCATGGCTTAGCGCACGTCCCCGTCCTCATAGTGCAGCCTACGGGGGCTGTTGTAGCTGTTGGCGAGGACACGGCTAGGCGCGTGCTGCTTGTGAAGGACCCTAGTCCATCACCACCAAGCCCGACACCGCCGAGCCCGCTGCCGCCGAGCCCTGCGCCCGCCAGCGGCTGCACCAGCATCACGCTGTACGACACCAACCAGCAGGCCGTGACCTCCATCGGGGGCCCCGTGTACGCGGGCACGGACGGACAGCTGGCGGGTACGGCTGCGCTGTATCCCAACACTGCAGCGGGCGCCCTCACCATCACAGTTTCGCGCAACCTGAGCACGTTCGGTGGGGAACCGTGGGCCACGTCCGATGCGCTGTGGGAGCTGTACACGGACCTGGACACACTGAAGGCCGACATCGGGGTGAGCGGGAATGGCTTGTCATGCCGTGTGCTTGTTCCCGGGGTTGTGCCGCATCTGATCGGATCGGGCGTTCCGCCTATAGTTCCCTCTGCTCGGCACGATGGCCACCCACCCACGTAATGTGCGCGTTGCTGCAGGCCCCCAACTGTCGACGCCCGCAAGGCATGGGCGGCACCTTCACCCACGTGACGATCGCCCAAGACACGTACACCTTCAACATCACCATCCCGTACACTGCCCTGGGTCTGAACTCTGGAACCTGCACACCCAAGCACTTCTACATCATTGTGCACACGGGCGTCGGGGTAAGTCCACTTGCTGATGCAGACCGGCGCGTCGCACAACCAAATCTGTTGCTAATGGCACCTCACATCGCCGTTGCCATCCCGAATGGCCGCAGACGGCAACGGCATTCCTGGGCTGGCGCTACATCGCCAAGAACGTCAACGATTTCAAGGAGGTATGCACCACCGCCGACGGCAGTGAGAGTTCCTGGTTCGGCTTGGGCGACTTCTACCTCACTTGCGGACCGTGCGCCGAGCCTCCATCGCCGCCGAGCCCCACGCCGCCCAGCCCGCAACCTCCAAGTCCTGCACCCGGACAGCAGCCTCCTAGCCCCGCGCCGCCCAGCCCGGCGCCGCCCAGCCCCGAGCCACCCAGCCCGGCGCCACCCAGCCCCGCGCCGCCCAGCCCGGCTCCGCCCATCCCACTTCCGCCCAGCCCGGCGCCGCCCAGCCCACTGCCGCCCAGCCCGGCGCCTGGCCAGCAGCCTCCTAGCCCCGCGCCGCCCAGCTCGGCGCCGCCCAGCCCGCTGCCGCCTAGTCCCACCCCGGTGACGCCCGGCGGCTACTGCACCAATGCCGTGCTGTACGACAGCGGCCAGACGCCCGTGAGCTTCATCACCGGCCCTGTGTACGGCGGCGCCGCCGGCACTGTGGCGGGCAACGCCACGCTGTACCCCAACACGCCGGCGGGCTCGCTGACCATCATGCTGACCCGCGACCTGTCCACCTACTCGGGCGCAGCATGGAAGAAGGAGGATGTGCTGTGGACGCTGTTCGATGACATTGAGGAGCTGAAAGTCAACATCTCGGTGAGCAAGCGGAAACATGATGCGCGGGAAAGACGCACACGGCCGGGGCAGGTGTTGTGCACGTCCCGCCCGTCGCTTTGTATCCTCGTGCCCTGAGCTGCTTGCGCCCTTCCCCTGCTGCCTGCCGCTGTGGATCGTTACGCTCTGCAGGCGCCCACTTGCAAGCGGCCCGGCAACATGGGCCGCGACTTCCGGCACCTGCCGATCAACGACACCTCCACGTTCTCTTTCAACATCACCATATCGTACAGCAGCTTGGGCCTGCTCACCACCGACTGCAACACCAAGCGGTTCTTCTTCTTGGTGCACACGGGCGTCGGGGTGAGCCGCTGGGAGGGATAGCCGGGATGTGGAGGTGCTACTGCTGTGTGTGGGCTGCCGGCGTCGGCACGCACTGAACAGGCTCCGTGCCCGCCATATGTGCGCACGTCGTGTTCTAGGCACCTGTCGAAAAGCTGCTTGTTCTGTTGGTCACTGCCGCACCGCTAGCACCGCGCGTGTATTCGCCAGCTGCTGACTAACGTGTCGTCCATGCCACCGCGTTTCCCTCCCTGTGCCCACAGCAAGACACCGCCTTCCTGTCTTGGCGCTACATCGCCAAGAACGTCAACGAGTTCAAGGAGGTCTGCACCGCCACGGACGGCGCTGACAGCTCCTGGTTCGGCCTAGGCGACTTCTACCTGACGTGCTGCGGCGCCCTGCTGCCCCCCTCGCCGGCGCCGCCCAGCCCCGCGCCGCCCAGCCCCGCGCCGCCCAGCCCACTTCCGCCCAGCCCGGCGCCTGGCCAGCAGCCTCCTAGCCCCGCGCCGCCCAGCCCGGCGCCACCCAGCCCCGCGCCGCCCAGCCCAGCACCGCCCAGTCCACTTCCGCCCAGCCCGGCGCCTGGCCAGCAGCCTCCTAGTCCCGCGCCGCCCAGCCCGGCTCCGCCCAGCCCCGCGCCGCCTAGCCCAGCACCGCCCAGCCCGCTGCCGCCTAGTCCGGCGCCGCCCAGCCCGCTGCCGCCTAGTCCCGCCCCGGTGACGCCCGGCGGCTACTGCACCAATGCCGTGCTGTACGACAGCGGCCAGACGCCCGTGAGCTTCATCACCGGCCCTGTGTACGGCGGCGCCGCCGGCACTGTGGCGGGCAACGCCACGCTGTACCCCAACACGCCAGCGGGCTCGCTGACCATCATGCTGACCCGCGACCTGTCCACCTACTCGGGCGCGGCATGGAAGAAGGAGGATGTGCTGTGGACGCTGTTCGATGACATTGAGGAGCTGAAAGTCAACATCTCGGTGAGCAAGCGGAAACATGATGCGCGGGAAAGACGCACGCGGCCGGGGCAGGTGTTGTGCACGTCCTGCCCGTCGCTCGTCGTATCCTCGTGCCCTGAGCTGCTTGCGCCCTTCCCCTGCTGCCTGCCGCTGCGGATCGTCACGCTCTGCAGGCGCCCACTTGCAAGCGGCCCGGCAACATGGGCCGCGACTTCCAGCACCTGCCGATCAACGACACCTCCACGTTCTCTTTCAACATCACCATATCGTACAGCAGCTTGGGCCTGCTCACCACCGACTGCAACACCAAGCGGTTCTTCTTCTTGGTGCACACGGGCGTCGGGGTGAGCCGCTGGGAGGGATACGGTAGCCGGGATGTGGGGGTGCCACTGCTGTGTGTGGGCTGCCGGCGTCGGCACGCACTGAACCGGCTCCACGCTCGCCATACATACGTGCGCACGTCGCGTTCTAGGCACCTGTCGAAAAGCTGTTTGTTCTGTTGGTCACTGCAGCACCGCGCGTGTATTCGCCAGCTGCTGACTAACGTGTCGTCCATGCCGCCGCGTTTCCCTCCCTGTGCCCACAGCAAGACACCGCCTTCCTGTCTTGGCGCTACATCGCCAAGAACGTCAACGAGTTCAAGGAGGTCTGCACCGCCACGGACGGCGCCGACAGCTCCTGGTTCGGCCTGGGCGACTTCTACCTGACGTGCTGCGGCGCCCTGCTGCCCCCCTCGCCGGCGCCGCCCAGCCCCACGCCGCCCAGCCCACTTCCGCCCAGCCCGCAACCCCCATCCCCGACGCCGCCCAGCCCAGAGCCATTTAATGCAGCCCCGCCACCCTGCGATGATTGCCCATCATTGTTTTTCTCCGAGATCCATTACGACACCAGCAATGGTGATACCAAGGACTGGATCGAGGTCATCGTGCCGGCGGGCTTCGACTGGCAACATAACCTGTGGCTTGCGCAGTACACATTCGACAGCGCCCAGTTCTACAACACTGGCAATTTGACGGGCAGTGTTCTCAGTTTAACATCCAGTGGCATCACCAGCGTTACCGCGACTCCGCTTTCGGCGCCCAATCTCAGTTGGCAGGCGCTGGTCATTGATCTCAGCACCAGTTTGGTGAACGCCCCTCTGGGTGGCTGGGATGGCATTGCTCTGCTTACCAAGTGCGCGGATGGTAAACGATGGGAGACGTCGGACTTCATCTGCTATGGAGACGTTGTGCAGGTCAATAACAGCTATGCTGCCGATGGTCCTTCTCAAGGTCTCAGCTGCGACGCCATCGGTCCGAAAGTGACTGAAGGAAGCAACACGCAGCAGGGCACGTCCATCCAGCGCATCAACAACGGTACCTGGGACACCCATGGCACCTGGGATTGGCTGGCTGGCGTAGCGCAGACCTGGGGACGCCTGTACGACCCAAGCGTCAACTTGGGAGATGTGCCTGACTACAAATCTTGCGGGGTGCCCCCAATTGCGGAGCCGCCCAGCCCAGCACCTCCATCACCGGCGCCGCCCTCCCCTGCACCTCCAAGCCCCACCCCACCCAGCCCTGCTCCACCGTCGCCAGCTCCTCCTTCGCCCGCGCCGCCCAGCCCCGCGCCGCCCCCGCCTTGCGAGGAGTGCCCGTCGCTGTTCATCTCGGAGTTCCACTATGACCAGAACCCCAACGGCGGCAACAGCGCCAAGAACGAGTGGATCGAGATCATCGTGCCGGCCGGCTTTGACTGGGAGCACGACCTGTGGCTGGCGCAGTACACGTTCAACGGCAACCCGCAGACCGCCAGCGGCAGCCTGCATGGCAACGTGTTCCCGTTCACGGACCCCCAGATCACCATCATCAACAACACGCGGCTGCAGCCGCCCAACTTCGACTGGCGCGTGCTGACAATTGACCTGCAGGGCAACCTGCAGAACAGCAACGGCGGCTGGGACGGCTTTGCGCTGCTGACCAAGTGCACGGACGGCGTGCGGTGGAACGTGGCGGACTTCCTCTGCTACGGCAACAAGTCGCAGGGCTTCGACAACATGGCGCTTGACGGCCCCGCGGCCGGCGCCACCTGCACCAACGTGGGCGTCACCGAGGACAAGGACACGCCGCAGGGCACGTCCATCCAGCGCATCAACACCGGCCTGTGGGACACCGTGGACAGCTGGGCGTGGCAGGCTGGCGTGGCGCAGACCTGGGGCCGCCTGTACGACCCCAGCGTGCCCCTGGGCACCATCCCGCAAGTGCAGTCCTGCGGCGTGCCGCCCATCGCCAAGCCGCCGTCGCCGGAGCCGCCCTCGCCCGCGCCGCCCAGCCCCGCGCCGGGCATCCCGCCGCCCAGCCCAGCACCTCCATCACCGGCGCCGCCCTCCCCTGCACCTCCAAGCCCCACCCCACCCAGCCCTGCTCCACCGTCGCCAGCTCCTCCTTCGCCCGCGCCGCCCAGCCCCGCGCCGCCCCCGCCTTGCAAGGAGTGCCCGTCGCTGTTCATCTCGGAGTTCCACTATGACCAGAACCCCAACGGCGGCAACAGCGCCAAGAACGAGTGGATCGAGATCATCGTGCCGGCCGGCTTTGACTGGGAGCACGACCTGTGGCTGGCGCAGTACACGTTCAACGGCAACCCGCAGACCGCCAGCGGCAGCCTGCATGGCAACGTGTTCCCGTTCACGGACCCCCAGATCACCATCATCAACAACACGCGGCTGCAGCCGCCCAACTTCGACTGGCGCGTGCTGACAATTGACCTGCAGGGCAACCTGCAGAACAGCAACGGCGGCTGGGACGGCTTTGCGCTGCTGACCAAGTGCACGGACGGCGTGCGGTGGAACGTGGCGGACTTCCTCTGCTACGGCAACAAGTCGCAGGGCTTCGACAACATGGCGCTTGATGGCCCCGCGGCCGGCGCCACCTGCACCAACGTGGGCGTCACCGAGGACAAGGACACGCCGCAGGGCACGTCCATCCAGCGCATCAACACCGGCCTGTGGGACACCGTGGACAGCTGGGCGTGGCAGGCTGGCGTGGCGCAGACCTGGGGCCGCCTGTACGACCCCAGCGTGCCCCTGGGCACCATCCCGCAAGTGCAGTCCTGCGGCGTGCCGCCCATCGCCAAGCCGCCGTCGCCGGAGCCGCCCTCGCCCGCGCCGCCCAGCCCCGCGCCGGGCATCCTGCCGCCCAGCCCAGCACCTCCATCACCGGCGCCGCCCTCCCCTGCACCTCCAAGCCCCACCCCACCCAGCCCTGCTCCACCGTCGCCAGCTCCTCCTTCGCCCGCGCCGCCCAGCCCCGCGCCGCCCCCGCCTTGCGAGGAGTGCCCGTCGCTGTTCATCTCGGAGTTCCACTATGACCAGAACCCCAACGGCGGCAACAGCGCCAAGAACGAGTGGATCGAGATCATCGTGCCGGCCGGCTTTGACTGGGAGCACGACCTGTGGCTGGCGCAGTACACGTTCAACGGCAACCCGCAGACCGCCAGCGGCAGCCTGCATGGCAACGTGTTCCCGTTCACGGACCCCCAGATCACCATCATCAACAACACGCGGCTGCAGCCGCCCAACTTCGACTGGCGCGTGCTGACAATTGACCTGCAGGGCAACCTGCAGAACAGCAACGGCGGCTGGGACGGCTTTGCGCTGCTGACCAAGTGCACGGACGGCGTGCGGTGGAACGTGGCGGACTTCCTCTGCTATGGCAACAAGTCGCAGGGCTTCGACAACATGGCGCTTGACGGCCCCGCGGCCGGCGCCACCTGCACCAACGTGGGCGTCACCGAGGACAAGGACACGCCGCAGGGCACGTCCATCCAGCGCATCAACACCGGCCTGTGGGACACCGTGGACAGCTGGGCGTGGCAGGCTGGCGTGGCGCAGACCTGGGGCCGCCTGTACGACCCCAGCGTGCCCCTGGGCACCATCCCGCAAGTGCAGTCCTGCGGCGTGCCGCCCATCGCCAAGCCGCCGTCGCCGGAGCCGCCCTCGCCCGCGCCGCCCAGCCCCGCGCCGGGCATCCCGCCGCCCAGCCCAGCACCTCCATCACCGGCGCCGCCCTCCCCTGCACCTCCAAGCCCCACCCCACCCAGCCCTGCTCCACCGTCGCCAGCTCCTCCTTCGCCCGCGCCGCCCAGCCCCGCGCCGCCCCCGCCTTGCGAGGAGTGCCCGTCGCTGTTCATCTCGGAGTTCCACTATGACCAGAACCCCAACGGCGGCAACAGCGCCAAGAACGAGTGGATCGAGATCATCGTGCCGGCCGGCTTTGACTGGGAGCACGACCTGTGGCTGGCGCAGTACACGTTCAACGGCAACCCGCAGACCGCCAGCGGCAGCCTGCATGGCAACGTGTTCCCGTTCACGGACCCCCAGATCACCATCATCAACAACACGCGGCTGCAGCCGCCCAACTTCGACTGGCGCGTGCTGACAATTGACCTGCAGGGCAACCTGCAGAACAGCAACGGCGGCTGGGACGGCTTTGCGCTGCTGACCAAGTGCACGGACGGCGTGCGGTGGAACGTGGCGGACTTCCTCTGCTATGGCAACAAGTCGCAGGGCTTCGACAACATGGCGCTTGACGGCCCCGCGGCCGGCGCCACCTGCACCAACGTGGGCGTCACCGAGGACAAGGACACGCCGCAGGGCACGTCCATCCAGCGCATCAACACCGGCCTGTGGGACACCGTGGACAGCTGGGCGTGGCAGGCTGGCGTGGCGCAGACCTGGGGCCGCCTGTACGACCCCAGCGTGCCCCTGGGCACCATCCCGCAAGTGCAGTCCTGCGGCGTGCCGCCCATCGCCAAGCCGCCGTCGCCGGAGCCGCCCTCGCCCGCGCCGCCCAGCCCCGCGCCGGGCATCCTGCCGCCCAGCCCAGCACCTCCATCACCGGCGCCGCCCTCCCCTGCACCTCCAAGCCCCACCCCACCCAGCCCTGCTCCACCGTCGCCAGCTCCTCCTTCGCCCGCGCCGCCCAGCCCCGCGCCGCCCCCGCCTTGCGAGGAGTGCCCGTCGCTGTTCATCTCGGAGTTCCACTATGACCAGAACCCCAACGGCGGCAACAGCGCCAAGAACGAGTGGATCGAGATCATCGTGCCGGCCGGCTTTGACTGGGAGCACGACCTGTGGCTGGCGCAGTACACGTTCAACGGCAACCCGCAGACCGCCAGCGGCAGCCTGCATGGCAACGTGTTCCCGTTCACGGACCCCCAGATCACCATCATCAACAACACGCGGCCCTACCCCTCCGTCGCCCGAGCCTCCCAGCCCCGCGCCAACCAGCCCCCAGCCACCCAGCCCTGCGCCTCCGTCGCCAGCTCCTCCTTCGCCCGCGCCGCCTAGCCCGGCGCCGCCATCTCCGGAGCCTCCTAGCCCCGCGCCGCCATCGCCGGAACCTCCCAGCCCCGCGCCGCCGAGCCCTGAGCCACCCAGCCCTGCGCCTCCTTCGCCAGAGCCACCTAGCCCGGCGCCTCCTTCTCCAGAGCCGCCCAGCCCTGCGCCTCCTTCGCCAGCTCCTCCTTCGCCCGCGCCGCCTAGCCCGGCGCCGCCATCTCCGGAGCCTCCTAGCCCCGCGCCGCCATCGCCTGAACCTCCCAGCCCCGCGCCGCCGAGCCCTGAGCCACCCAGCCCTGCGCCTCCTTCGCCAGAGCCACCTAGCCCGGCGCCTCCTTCTCCAGAGCCGCCCAGCCCTGCGCCTCCATCGCCCGCGCCTCCTTCGCCAGAGCCACCTAGCCCGGCGCCTCCATCTCCGGAGCCTCCTAGCCCCGCGCCGCCATCGCCTGAACCTCCCAGCCCCGCGCCGCCGAGCCCTGAGCCACCCAGCCCTGCGCCTCCTTCGCCAGAGCCACCTAGCCCGGCGCCTCCGTCGCCGGAGCCTCCGAGCCCCGCGCCGCCAAGCCCTGAGCCACCCAGCCCTGCGCCTCCGTCGCCACAACCACCTAGCCCGGCGCCTCCATCGCCGGAACCTCCCAGCCCTGCTCCGCCGTGGCCAGAGCCTCCCAGCCCTGCGCCTCCGTCTCCAGAGCCGCCTAGCCCTGCGCCTCCGTCGCCAACGCCTCCTTCGCCGCAGCCCCCGAGCCCGGCGCCTCCTTCGCCAGAGCCACCTAGCCCGGCGCCTCCGTCTCCAGAGCCTCCCAGCCCTGTGCCTCCGTCTCCAGAGCCGCCTAGCCCTGAGCCACCCAGCCCGGCGCCTCCTTCGCCGGAGCCCCCGAGCCCGACGCCTCCATCGCCGGAACCTCCCAGCCCTGCTCCGCCGTCACCGGAGCCTCCTAGCCCTGCTCCGCCGTCGCCGGAGCCACCCAGCCCTGCGCCTCCGTCACCAGAGCCGCCTAGCCCTGAGCCACCCAGCCCGGCGCCTCCTTCGCCGCAGCCCCCGAGCCCTGCGCCTCCATCGCCAGAGCCTCCCAGCCCTGCTCCGCCGTCGCCTGAGCCGCCTAGCCCTGCGCCTCCGTCTCCAGAGCCACCTAGCCCTGCGCCTCCGTCTCCCACGCCTCCTTCGCCGGAACCTCCCAGCCCCGCGCCTCCATCGCCGGAACCTCCTAGCCCTGCTCCGCCGTCGCCGGAGCCTCCCAGCCCTGCGCCTCCGTCTCCAGAGCCGCCTAGCCCTGCGCCTCCGTCGCCCACGCCTCCATCGCCGGAGCCTCCCAGCCCTGCTCCGCCGTCGCCGGAGCCTCCCAGCCCCGCTCCGCCGTCTCCAGAGCCGCCTAGCCCTGCGCCTCCGTCGCCCACGCCTCCTTCGCCAGAGCCTCCTAGCCCTGCTCCGCCGTCGCCGGTGCCTCCCAGCCCCGCGCCGCCATCGCCGGAGCCTCCCAGCCCTGCTCCGCCGTCGCCGGAGCCTCCCAGCCCTGCGCCTCCGTCTCCAGAGCCGCCTAGCCCTGCGCCTCCGTCGCCAACGCCTCCTTCGCCGGAGCCTCCTAGCCCTGCTCCACCGTCGCCGGAGCCTCCCAGCCCCGCGCCGCCATCCCCGGAGCCTCCCAGCCCTGCTCCGCCGTCGCCGGAGCCTCCCAGCCCTGCTCCGCCGTCGCCGCAGCCTCCCAGCCCTGCGCCTCCGTCTCCCACGCCTCCTTCGCCGGAGCCCCCAAGCCCTGCGCCTCCTTCGCCGGAACCTCCCAGCCCTGCGCCTCCTTCGCCGGAGCCTCCCAGCCCTGGTCCGCCGTCGCCTGAGCCGCCTAGCCCTGCGCCTCCGTCTCCAGAGCCACCTAGCCCTGCGCCTCCGTCTCCCACGCCTCCTTCGCCGGAACCTCCCAGCCCCGCGCCGCCATCGCCGGAGCCTCCTAGCCCTGCTCCGCCGTCGCCGGAGCCTCCCAGCCCTGCGCCTCCGTCTCCTGAGCCGCCTAGCCCTGCGCCTCCGTCTCCAGAGCCGCCTAGCCCTGCGCCTCCGTCGCCCACGCCTCCATCGCCGGAGCCTCCCAGCCCTGCTCCGCCGTCGCCGGAGCCTCCCAGCCCCGCTCCGCCGTCTCCAGAGCCGCCTAGCCCTGCGCCTCCGTCTCCCACGCCTCCTTCGCCAGAGCCTCCTAGCCCTGCTCCGCCGTCGCCGGTGCCTCCCAGCCCCGCGCCGCCATCGCCGGAGCCTCCAAGCCCTGCTCCGCCGTCGCCGGAGCCTCCCAGCCCCGCTCCGCCGTCTCCAGAGCCGCCTAGCCCTGCGCCTCCGTCGCCCACGCCTCCTTCGCCGGAGCCCCCAAGCCCTGCGCCTCCTTCGCCGGAACCTCCTAGCCCTGCGCCTCCTTCGCCGGAGCCTCCCAGCCCTGCTCCGCCGTCGCCTGAGCCGCCTAGCCCTGCGCCTCCGTCTCCAGAGCCACCTAGCCCTGCGCCTCCGTCTCCCACGCCTCCTTCGCCGGAACCTCCCAGCCCCGCGCCTCCATCGCCGGAGCCTCCTAGCCCTGCTCCGCCGTCGCCGGAGCCTCCCAGCCCTGCGCCTCCGTCTCCAGAGCCGCCTAGCCCTGCGCCTCCGTCTCCAGAGCCACCTAGCCCTGCGCCTCCGTCGCCCACGCCTCCTTCGCCAGAGCCTCCTAGCCCTGCTCCGCCGTCGCCGGTGCCTCCCAGCCCCGCGCCGCCATCGCCGGAGCCTCCTAGCCCTGCTCCGCCGTCGCCGGAGCCTCCCAGCCCCGCTCCGCCGTCTCCAGAGCCGCCTAGCCCTGCGCCTCCGTCGCCCACGCCTCCTTCGCCGGAGCCCCCAAGCCCTGCGCCTCCTTCGCCGGAACCTCCTAGCCCTGCGCCTCCTTCGCCGGAGCCTCCCAGCCCTGCTCCGCCGTCGCCTGAGCCGCCTAGCCCTGCGCCTCCGTCTCCAGAGCCACCTAGCCCTGCGCCTCCGTCTCCCACGCCTCCTTCGCCGGAACCTCCCAGCCCCGCGCCTCCATCGCCGGAGCCTCCTAGCCCTGCTCCGCCGTCGCCGGAGCCTCCCAGCCCTGCGCCTCCGTCTCCAGAGCCGCCTAGCCCTGCGCCTCCGTCTCCAGAGCCACCTAGCCCTGCGCCTCCGTCGCCCACGCCTCCTTCGCCAGAGCCTCCTAGCCCTGCTCCGCCGTCGCCGGTGCCTCCCAGCCCCGCGCCGCCATCGCCGGAGCCTCCTAGCCCTGCTCCGCCGTCGCCGGAGCCTCCCAGCCCTGCGCCTCCGTCTCCAGAGCCGCCTAGCCCCGCGCCTCCGTCTCCAGAGCCGCCTAGCCCTGCGCCTCCGTCGCCCATGCCTCCTTCGCCAGAGCCTCCTAGCCCTGCTCCGCCGTCGCCGGTGCCTCCCAGCCCCGCGCCGCCATCGCCGGAGCCTCCCAGCCCTGCTCCGCCGTCGCCGGAGCCTCCCAGCCCCGCTCCGCCGTCTCCAGAGCCGCCTAGCCCTGCGCCTCCGTCGCCCACGCCTCCTTCGCCGGAGCCTCCTAGCCCTGCTCCGCCGTCGCCGGTGCCTCCCAGCCCCGCGCCGCCATCGCCGGAGCCTCCCAGCCCTGCTCCGCCGTCGCCGGAGCCTCCCAGCCCTGCGCCTCCGTCGCCGGAGCCACCTAGCCCTGCGCCGCCGAGCCCGGCACCTCCTTCGCCCGAACCTCCCAGCCCCGCGCCGCCCAGCCCTGAACCTCCCAGCCCTGCGCCTCCGTCGCCCACGCCTCCTTCGCCGGAGCCGCCGAGCCCTACGCCTCCGTCGCCAGAGCCTCCTAGCCCTGCGCCGCCGAGCCCGGCACCTCCTTCGCCGGAGCCTCCCAGCCCCGCGCCTCCGTCGCCTGCGCCTCCTTCGCCAGAGCCTCCTAGCCCTGCGCCTCCATCACCGGAGCCACCGAGCCCAGAGCCGCCATCGCCCACACCACCTTCGCCAGAGCCTCCCAGCCCTGCGCCTCCGTCGCCCACGCCTCCTTCTCCAGAGCCGCCAAGCCCTACGCCTCCGTCCCCTGAGCCTCCTAGCCCTGCACCTCCTTCGCCGGAGCCACCCAGCCCTGAGCCTCCTTCTCCAGAGCCACCTAGCCCCGCTCCACCGAGCCCTGCGCCTCCTTCACCGGACCCTCCCAGCCCTGCGCCGCCATCACCGGAGCCTCCCAGCCCCGCGCCGCCCAGCCCTGCGCCTCCGTCGCCCACGCCTCCTTCGCCGGAGCCGCCGAGCCCTACGCCTCCGTCGCCAGAGCCTCCTAGCCCTGCGCCGCCGAGCCCGGCACCTCCTTCGCCGGAGCCTCCCAGCCCCGTGCCTCCGTCACCTGCGCCTCCTTCGCCAGAGCCTCCTAGCCCTGCGCCACCATCACCGGAGCCACCGAGCCCAGAGCCGCCATCGCCCACACCTCCTTCGCCGGAGCCCCCAAGCCCCGCGCCGCCGTCTCCAACGCCTCCTTCTCCTGAGCCCCCGAGCCCTGCGCCTCCGTCGCCGGAGCCGCCTAGCCCTGCGCCGCCCAGCCCTGAGCCACCCAGCCCTGCGCCCCCGTCGCCGGAGCCCCCAAGCCCCACGCCGCCGTCGCCGGAGCCTCCTAGCCCAGTGCCTCCATCGCCGGAGCCCCCAAGCCCCGCGCCGCCGTCTCCGGAGCCTCCGGCGCCTGAACCTCCCAGCCCTGCGCCTCCTTCGCCGGAGCCGCCCAGCCCGGCTCCTCCGTCGCCTGAGCCGCCCAGCCCCGCGCCGCCGTCGCCCGCGCCGCCGTCGCCCGCGCCGCCGTCGCCCGCGCCGCCATCGCCTGAGCCTCCCAGCCCGGCGCCTCCTTCGCCGGAGCCTCCTAGCCCTGTGCCTCCATCGCCGGCGCCCCCAAGCCCCGCGCCGCCGTCTCCGGAGCCTCCGGCGCCTGAGCCGCCCAGCCCTGCGCCTCCTTCGCCGGAGCCTCCCAGCCCTGCTCCTCCGTCGCCGGAGCCTCCCAGCCCCGCGCCGCCGTCGCCAGCGCCGCCTTCGCCAGCGCCGCCGTCGCCAGCGCCGCCGTCGCCTGCGCCTCCCAGCCCGGCGCCGCCGTCGCCAGAGCCTCCTAGCCCAGTGCCTCCATCGCCGGAGCCCCCAAGCCCCGCGCCGCCGTCTCCGGAGCCTCCGGCGCCTGGGCCTCCCAGGCCCGCGCCTCCCAGCCCTGCCCCTCCTTCGCCGGAGCCGCCCAGCCCGGCTCCTCCGTCGCCGGAGCCTCCCAGCCCCGCGCCGCCGTCACCCGCGCCGCCGTCGCCGGAGCCTCCCAGCCCGGCGCCGCCGTCACCAGAGCCTCCTAGCCCAGTGCCCCCATCGCCGGCGCCCCCAAGCCCCGCGCCGCCGTCTCCGGAGCCTCCGGCGCCTGAGCCTCCCAGCCCCGCGCCTCCCAGCCCTGTCCCTCCTTCGCCGGAGCCGCCCAGCCCGGCTCCTCCGTCGCCGGAGCCTCCCAGCCCCGCGCCGCCGTCCCCGGAGCCCCCCAGCCCCGCGCCGCCGTCACCAGAGCCTCCCTCGCCTGCGCCACCCAGCCCAGAGCCGCCCTCTCCTGAGCCGCCCAGCCCAACGCCCGGCACCCCACCGCCCTCGCCGCAGCCGCCCTCACCGGAGCCTCCTAGCCCGGCACCCCCCAGCCCGGAGCCTCCCTCGCCTGCGCCACCCAGCCCAGAGCCGCCCTCTCCTGAGCCGCCCAGCCCAACGCCCGGCACCCCACCGCCCTCGCCGCAGCCGCCCTCACCGGAGCCTCCTAGCCCGGCACCCCCCAGCCCGGAGCCTCCCTCGCCTGCGCCACCCAGCCCAGAGCCGCCCTCTCCTGAGCCGCCCAGCCCAACGCCCGGCACCCCACCGCCCTCGCCGCAGCCGCCCTCACCGGAGCCTCCTAGCCCGGCACCCCCCAGCCCGGAGCCTCCCTCGCCTGCGCCACCCAGCCCAGAGCCGCCCTCTCCTGAGCCGCCCAGCCCAACGCCCGGCACCCCACCGCCCTCGCCGCAGCCGCCCTCACCGGAGCCTCCTAGCCCGGCACCCCCCAGCCCGGAGCCTCCCTCGCCTGCGCCACCCAGCCCAGAGCCGCCCTCTCCTGAGCCGCCCAGCCCAACGCCCGGCACCCCACCGCCCTCGCCGCAGCCGCCCTCACCGGAGCCTCCTAGCCCGGCACCCCCCAGCCCGGAGCCTCCCTCGCCTGCGCCACCCAGCCCAGAGCCGCCCTCTCCTGAGCCGCCCAGCCCAACGCCCGGCACCCCACCGCCCTCGCCGCAGCCGCCCTCACCGGAGCCTCCTAGCCCGGCACCCCCCAGCCCGGAGCCTCCCTCGCCTGCGCCACCCAGCCCAGAGCCGCCCTCTCCTGAGCCGCCCAGCCCAACGCCCGGCACCCCACCGCCCTCGCCGCAGCCGCCCAGCCCAGAGCCGCCCTCTCCTGAGCCGCCCAGCCCAACCCCCGGCACCCCACCGCCCTCGCCGCAGCCGCCCTCACCGGCGCCTCCTAGCCCGGCACCCCCCAGCCCGGAGCCTCCCTCGCCTGCGCCACCCAGCCCAGAGCCGCCCTCTCCTGAGCCGCCCAGCCCAACGCCCGGCACCCCACCGCCCTCGCCGCAGCCGCCCTCACCGGAGCCTCCTAGCCCGGCACCCCCCAGCCCGGAGCCTCCCTCGCCTGCGCCACCCAGCCCAGAGCCGCCCTCTCCTGAGCCGCCCAGCCCAACGCCCGGCACCCCACCGCCCTCGCCGCAGCCGCCCTCACCGGAGCCTCCTAGCCCGGCACCCCCCAGCCCGGAGCCTCCCTCGCCTGCGCCACCCAGCCCAGAGCCGCCCTCTCCTGAGCCGCCCAGCCCAACGCCCGGCACCCCACCGCCCTCGCCGCAGCCGCCCTCACCGGAGCCTCCTAGCCCGGCACCCCCCAGCCCGGAGCCTCCCTCGCCTGCGCCACCCAGCCCAGAGCCGCCCTCTCCTGAGCCGCCCAGCCCAACGCCCGGCACCCCACCGCCCTCGCCGCAGCCGCCCAGCCCAGAGCCGCCCTCACCTGAGCCGCCCAGCCCAACCCCCGGCACCCCACCGCCCTCGCCGCAGCCGCCCTCACCGGCGCCTCCTAGCCCGGCACCCCCCAGCCCGGAGCCTCCCTCGCCTGCGCCACCCAGCCCAGAGCCGCCCTCTCCTGAGCCGCCCAGCCCAACGCCCGGCACCCCACCGCCCTCGCCGCAGCCGCCCTCACCGGAGCCTCCTAGCCCGGCACCCCCCAGCCCGGAGCCTCCCTCGCCTGCGCCACCCAGCCCAGAGCCGCCCTCTCCTGAGCCGCCCAGCCCAACGCCCGGCACCCCACCGCCCTCGCCGCAGCCGCCCAGCCCAGAGCCGCCCTCACCTGAGCCGCCCAGCTCAACCCCCGGCACCCCACCGCCCTCGCCGCAGCCGCCCTCACCGGCGCCTCCTAGCCCGGCACCCCCCCAGCCCGGAGCCTCCCTCGCCTGCGCCACCCAGCCCAGAGCCGCCCTCTCCTGAGCCGCCCAGCCCAACCCCCGGCACCCCACCGCCCTCGCCGCAGCCGCCCTCACCGGAGCCTCCTAGCCCGGCACCCCCCAGCCCGGAGCCTCCCTCGCCTGCGCCACCCAGCCCAGAGCCGCCCTCTCCTGAGCCGCCCAGCCCAACGCCCGGCACCCCACCGCCCTCGCCGCAGCCGCCCTCACCGGAGCCTCCTAGCCCGGCACCCCCCAGCCCGGAGCCTCCCTCGCCTGCGCCACCCAGCCCAGAGCCGCCCTCTCCTGAGCCGCCCAGCCCAACGCCCGGCACCCCACCGCCCTCGCCGCAGCCGCCCTCACCGGAGCCTCCTAGCCCGGCACCCCCCAGCCCGGAGCCTCCCTCGCCTGCGCCACCCAGCCCAGAGCCGCCCTCTCCTGAGCCGCCCAGCCCAACGCCCGGCACCCCACCGCCCTCGCCGCAGCCGCCCTCACCGGCGCCTCCTAGCCCGGCACCCCCCAGCCCGGAGCCTCCCTCGCCTGCGCCACCCAGCCCAGAGCCGCCCTCTCCTGAGCCGCCCAGCCCAACGCCCGGCACCCCACCGCCCTCGCCGCAGCCGCCCTCACCGGAGCCTCCTAGCCCGGCACCCCCCAGCCCGGAGCCTCCCTCGCCTGCGCCACCCAGCCCAGAGCCGCCCTCTCCTGAGCCGCCCAGCCCAACGCCCGGCACCCCACCGCCCTCGCCGCAGCCGCCCTCACCGGAGCCTCCTAGCCCGGCACCCCCCAGCCCGGAGCCTCCCTCGCCTGCGCCACCCAGCCCAGAGCCGCCCTCTCCTGAGCCGCCCAGCCCAACGCCCGGCACCCCACCGCCCTCGCCGCAGCCGCCCAGCCCAGAGCCGCCCTCACCTGAGCCGCCCAGCCCAACCCCCGGCACCCCACCGCCCTCGCCGCAGCCGCCCTCACCGGAGCCTCCTAGCCCGGCACCCCCCAGCCCGGAGCCTCCCTCGCCTGCGCCACCCAGCCCAGAGCCGCCCTCTCCTGAGCCGCCCAGCCCAACGCCCGGCACCCCACCGCCCTCGCCGCAGCCGCCCTCACCGGAGCCTCCTAGCCCGGCACCCCCCAGCCCGGAGCCTCCCTCGCCTGCGCCACCCAGCCCAGAGCCGCCCTCTCCTGAGCCGCCCAGCCCAACGCCCGGCACCCCACCGCCCTCGCCGCAGCCGCCCAGCCCAGAGCCGCCCTCACCTGAGCCGCCCAGCTCAACCCCCGGCACCCCACCGCCCTCGCCGCAGCCGCCCTCACCGGCGCCTCCTAGCCCGGCACCCCCCAGCCCGGAGCCTCCCTCGCCTGCGCCACCCAGCCCAGAGCCGCCCTCTCCTGAGCCGCCCAGCCCAACGCCCGGCACCCCACCGCCCTCGCCGCAGCCGCCCTCACCGGAGCCTCCTAGCCCGGCACCCCCCAGCCCGGAGCCTCCCTCGCCTGCGCCACCCAGCCCAGGGCCGCCCTCTCCTGAGCCGCCCAGCCCAACGCCCGGCACCCCACCGCCCTCGCCGCAGCCGCCCAGCCCAGAGCCGCCCTCACCTGAGCCGCCCAGCTCAACCCCCGGCACCCCACCGCCCTCGCCGCAGCCGCCCTCACCGGCGCCTCCTAGCCCGGCACCCCCCAGCCCGGAGCCTCCCTCGCCTGCGCCACCCAGCCCAGAGCCGCCCTCTCCTGAGCCGCCCAGCCCAACGCCCGGCACCCCACCGCCCTCGCCGCAGCCGCCCTCACCGGAGCCTCCTAGCCCGGCACCCCCCAGCCCGGAGCCTCCCTCGCCTGCGCCACCCAGCCCAGGGCCGCCCTCTCCTGAGCCGCCCAGCCCAACGCCCGGCACCCCACCGCCCTCGCCGCAGCCGCCCAGCCCAGAGCCGCCCTCACCTGAGCCGCCCAGCCCAACCCCCGGCACCCCACCGCCCTCGCCGCAGCCGCCCTCACCGGCGCCTCCTAGCCCGGCACCCCCCAGCCCGGAGCCTCCCTCGCCTGCGCCACCCAGCCCAGAGCCGCCCTCTCCTGAGCCGCCCAGCCCAACGCCCGGCACCCCACCGCCCTCGCCGCAGCCGCCCAGCCCCGCGCCGCCTTCGCCGGAGCCTCCGCCAGACCACTGCACAATGTGCGCTAGGCTTACCGTAGAGCCGCCTCCCGGCGGCACTGTTCAACTTACACTCGCAATTGCGACGTCCACTGCTGCGAATATTAGTGGAACGCTCAACCAGGATGCGGTCACCGTCGGATCTGTACTGACCACTCCATTCGCGTTCAGCGGCTGGTCCCCCGGAGATTTCACGCTGTCGCCACCGGTTCTTCCTTACCTGGATGTCTGCGGCGTCTTCAACACGTTCCAGGACGGCTTATTGCTTGACCCGCTGATGAATCAGCGGACCGAGGAGTGGGTGGACTTCCTCACTGCGGAGTTAGTGGCCAGCGCGAATGCCGGCCGCCACCGCCGCTCCCTGCTGGAGGCAGTACAATGCGACAAGGCACTCGGTGGCTACGCCTTCTCAGCAGACATATCGCCTGCGCCCGGATCGGATCAGTGTCTGCACGGCAACTATAACCGCACGTGCCTGTACCTCCCCCCTTCGCCGATGCCGCCATCGCCGTCGCCACCGAGCCCGGCGCCCCCCAGCCCCGCGCCACCCTCGCCGGCACCGCCCCTCCCGGGCATCCCGCCGCCATCTCCTGCACCGCCGTCGCCTGAGCCGCCCAGCCCAGAGCCGCCGTCACCCGCGCCGCCCAGTCCCCTGCCTGGCATCCCGCCACCATCGCCAGAGCCGCCCAGTCCCGCACCCGGCCTGCCTCCGCCCTCACCCGCACCGCCGCTGCCTGGCATTCCTCCTCCGTCGCCGGTGCCGCCCAGTCCTCCCCCGTCGCCCGAGCCGCCTCAGCCATCGCCGGTGCCGCCGAGCCCCGCCCCGCCGCCGCCCAAGTGCCGCATGTGCGCGACGCTGCGCATGATCCCCGACGTCAACATCGTGAAGCCACCGCTGGCGTACACGGATGCCGACATGTTTGACTTCGGCGTGCAGTTTGCAGCTATCATCAACGACCAGCTCATCAACGATGGTGTTCCACCTGACGAGCTGTTCAGCGATGTCCCAGTCGTCTATAACGCAACGTACGACCCAACCACCGGCGCCACGCCCTTCTCCACCCTGTGCGGGAACTTCAGCGCTGCATCTATGGTAGCGCTTGCGAACGTCCCCGACGACGTGTGGGATGCGTGGTTCACTATTGTGGATCCAAATGCCAACTGCCCTGTTGAGCTTGCCGGCATCGCGCTCATTGTGGAGTTCGACTCGACACCCGCGGGCTGCTTCGACAAGAACCCCCGAACCCACCCTGAGTGTGCACCCGAGTCGCCACCACCCAGCCCCGAACCTCCAAGCCCGCCCCCTCCCATCGTCTCCATGATGCCTCCCCCGCCGCCGCCGCCACCGCCGCCGGAGGTCCCACCGCCCAGCCCGGAGCCACCCAGCCCACAGCCACCCAGCCCGCCGCCACCCAGCCCGCTTCCGCCTGCGCCACTGTCGCCCATCCCGCCCAGCCCGGAGCCACCCAGTCCAGAGCCGCCGTCGTCGCCTCAGCCGCCCTCGCCACGCCCCCCCGCTCAGGGCAAGCAGAACGCGCCGCCACTGCCGCCATTCCCTCCTGAAGTGCCCGTGCCGCTTGAGTGTGTCAACAAAGGCCCCTCGACCGACATGACGACCCCGCCAGAGAACTCCCGCGCTTGTGGGGATCAGGCCACGTGCATTGAGACCAACATTGACAGCTCACAGTGCGAGTACCGCCGCCAGGCCGGCCAGACGTGGCTCTACTGCCCCGTCACCTTCACCTACCCGCGCCCCGGCAGCATCTGCGCCCTGCTCAACATGCCGCCCCCTCCGCCCCCTCCGCGCCGCGGTGGCAGCGGCGGCGGTGATGGGGGCAATGCTAGCGATGTGTAAGTGCAATGTGGAAGTCCATGGGTATATCTTCATGTTGGTCCGCCCACCTTACTTGGCATGCTCCTTAAAATGAGTATAGCCGTGCGCGCACATGTTCTCAACGCACTCCCTCGCCCTACTTTGTTTGCCCCTCCTCCACCGCACCCCGACAGGTACGTGTGCTCCTCGGACAAGCTCGGAACGGTGGTGGAGGGCCTCGGCGGCGTGCCCGTGCCCGGCGGCATCAACCAGCAGCCGTGGCTGCCCGGCAACACCACGATCTACACGCAGTGGGTGCGCTGGGCGGAGTCCGACCTGACAGCGGCCACCGTCGAGTTCAGCGTCCACTCCGGGACCAAGGCGTGCAGCCTGGGCAGCCGCCCAGTGGAGATCACAGTGAATGGCATGGATGCCCGATGCACCGGCCCGCGCTTCATGGACCCGGCCGGCACAGTTGCGGCGCCGTTCAACCCCTGCTTGCTGTCTGGTGTTGCCGCCGTTCAACCCCTGCTTGCTGTCTGGTGTCAGCAGCGACAAGGCCACCGGCGGCACTGAGTGCGTGAACCAGGCCAACTGCCTCGACGTCTACTACGACAGCGCCAAGTGCGAGTGGCGTGCCAGCTCCGACGGCAATCTCTACCTCTGTGAGTATCGTATTACGGGCGTGCACCATCAATTCTCAAACCAGCTTAATGCCAAAACACCTAACCGCACTGCACCACTGACCACCGCTCTTGCCGTCCCGCTTGCGCCCGCGTCTGCAGACTGTCCTGTGTGCCTGCGCTATCCGCGCGACAGCACCATGTGCCCCAGCACGTCCTCCATCGATTACGTGTGCGCGGGTGACGAGGTCAGCACCGTCCTCAGCAGCGAGACCGGAGAGCCGGTCCCTGGCGGCATTGCCACGCTGTCAGGATGGGACCCCCGCTCGAACTACTGCCAGTGGGTTCGCTGGCAGCAGGACGACTTCGAGCCCAAAGAGATCTTCTACAGCATCAAGGACGGCACCGGCGCTTGCACGCGCCGCGCAGGCAACAGCGTCAACGTGACCATTCAGGGCCTGGACGCCATGTGCACGGCCCCGCGTAAGAACCCGTTCAATGGACCAGCAGGCTGCCAGGGTAACGACGACGTCGACAACGAGGTGAGAACGATGTATGGGCTGAAGTTTCCGGGCCTCATGCATCATGCACGCTCCAACGCCACAAACCGCCGCTCCTGCTTTTGAATACGCGCAGTGCTTGTGGCGCATCATGGCGCCGCGGCCCGGAGGCACAGGCTGGACCGGCGAGGTGTGCACGAGCCCCGCGCCGCCCGCTTCTTCGCCGCCCATGCAGCCCAACGCGCCGTCCAAGAAGCGCCCGCCGCCTCGCCCAGCCAAGCCTGGCCAGCGCGCACCGAACGTGCCGCCATCACCGCCTCAACAGAAATATATTCCTTTCCCCTTCTGCGCTTGCAAAAAACGCAACGTCAAGAACACACCCTACCGCCTCGACTTCGTCTCCAGCACGCCTTTGACCACGCTGTCGGATGGCAAGCCGCGTGTGCGCCACTGTTTCAACATCGACACCGTGCCCTGCGACGCCACCCACTCGTGCTGCAACATGGGTCTCAAGAAGATTGGTGAGTTGTGTGCACATGCCGTGCCGCCGGGATGCAGATGTTACTCGGCTCGCGAGCGCATAGCGCGCTGCCAACCTGTGCAGCGGGGCATGCTTAACTGGAAGGGGAACTTGACAAGAAATATTTTGTCCCTCCCCTTTTACAGAGATCTTCGCCAACAACAACTGCCGCTCGTCTGTGAAGCTGGCGCTGCTGGCTGGCCAGAGTGTCAGTTGGGCCTTCACCCAGGACACCTACAACGGCAACGTTTACACAACGTTCAAGTTCCCCAACCTGATGCTGAGCCGGTCGGACGTGGGCAAGGGCATGAGCTTGTGCTTTATTCTTACGGTGAGGGCTCGTGTCTCGCAACTGCTGCGTCGCAGTTAGCTGCCAGGGGCCCGAACCAGTGCCTGCACCGGTCCCATCACTGCACGCACCAAGCCGCTTCATAGCTCCCTAACTTCCTACCCCCACACGCCCCCCTCCCCAGGACGCCTGCTCAAAGCTGGAGAACTTCTGCTACGACGGTGGCAAGAGCAACTCCTGCCGCGTCACGTTCTTTAGCATTGATGAGGCCTGCTGGTGAGCGAGCAAATGATTCCGTGGGAATTGCAGCGCGATGCTGGTAGCCGTACACGCTGCCACCACTGCTGGGCGTATGCTTGACGCATTGTTGGATGTTTGTTCGTCGTGTTGTCCCCCTCAATACACCTGACTCGCATCGCATCCTCCCCGCTGCTGCGGCTTCCGCCCCTGAAGCCTCAGATGTGTCCTGTCTGTTGCCTACCTCTCTTGACCCCTTGCCTCGTCCTGTGGCCATCCATCCTCCTCCCGCAGCCCCACCGGGCCAGCCAGTTTGGAGGCCAACACGCCCGAATTCGTGACGGAGGCGCCACCTCCCGACGTCACAACTGTGGACCCATCAACATTCGGCCATCGTCGTTAAGTCCGCCAGGGGCGGCGTCAGCTGCGCCCTCTCACCCTTACACTCCCGCACGGATGCTTTCTTAACGCGCATCCATGTTAGAAAGCTTGAGTTGCGGATTCCTTGTGCCGCTCTTCGTAACATTGGTTCTTCGTAAAATAAGCAGAAACCTTGCGTGGGGGCAGGGACGGTCCCCGTGCACATTTCATTTTGTATTCCTTGCGTGTGAGGTGGCGTACAGAGGCTAGGATTGTAGGATGGCACGAAAGATCCGTACATAGGGGGTTACCTGTTCTCGTTAGCGCGCGTGCACACCGCTGTGCAAGTTTGTGTAGAAAGGCCTTCAACTAAGCGCCAATCCCATGCGTCAACGCTTGCATCATTATCATCCATGTGAACTCCATTAGTAGTAATTCAATGGGTTTGTTGTGGCTGATAAATGTGATAATATGCACTCTGCCACGTGTTCATGTGTGAGGTGTTTGGGGGTGGGCATGTGGACTACGGCAGGATGGAGTATAGGTGCCTCGAAGATGGAGTATTTCCAGGGTGCTGGATGGCACGCCCCAGTCTGCCAATGAAGTGGATCTAGGACGAGCTGCAACTGAACCTGCGGCGAAAATCGGCAAACAGGAAGCTGCTGGCGCTGAAGCTGCAGGGTACGGCTGACATGGGGAGGCATGATGAGTGCATGCACCCCGCCACCTGACAAGTAGTGTCACAAACGAATTGGGCGACGGCGGCCCTGTCACTGGACGGGTTCTGCTCCGTGCGGGTAGGGTCCTGTGCCGGGGCAAGGCGGATACGACGCGTAACACACGTGGGTGCCTCCTTGCTGCGGATTGCATGGGCATCCGGTAGGTGTAAAATGCCCCGACGTGTCGGGCGTATATCGTGAATCGTGCATCGCGCGGCAGTGCAAGGGCGGGCAAGGGGCGCAGCAGCACAGTCTAGACTGTATCACACAGGTTTGGGAGCAGGGCCAGGTGCATGGCAGTTGGCCTGGTTCACGCACTCAGTGGCGCCGGTGGTCTTGTCGCTGCTGATGCCAGACAGCAAGCAGGGGTTGAACGGCGGCAGCGGCGGTGCACGCAGGCCAGGGGCACCGCCAGGGCGCGGCGGGCGTGGGCTGGGCGGCGTGGCGGGCGAAGGGCCACCATTGTCCACGCACACGTCACCGTTCCAGCCTTCTGCGCCGGGGCGCGGCACGTCAACACTCCACAGGCACTCGTTGAAGACGGTGCCGTCGTTCGACATGGCAGGACAGGACACGCGCTGGGCTGGACAGCTGGGGTGGACAGGACAAAGGCAGCAGAGGCAGGTTTGGGGGCAGGGCCAGGTGAAGTTACGAGACCAATAATTGTTTGGGGGGGGGGGTTGTAAACACCAGCCCAATCTAAACCCAAGCGAAACTAGACAATGGGCAGGCAGGTGCAGTTTGCGGCAATACAGGTTGACGGTATACTCTTGCGTTTCGGGGTGTAGAGTGTAGACGGGGCGAGGTCGGCGCGCCGTCGACGAAATGCCACCCAGGCTCGGCTCGCGCACAGCAGTAACAGACACGCAAACACGCAAATGCAAAACACACGACTTACCTGGCGACCAGGAAGATGACCCCGGCGCCAGGCAGCAAGCGCCGGGCCAGAAGAGCGACATGCGGTTAAGGGGAAAGGCGAGGTTCGGAAGGGCGGGGCACAGTGAAGGGGCCGAGGCGCATCGGCAGGTAGGAAAGGGTATGAACAGCACAAAGTATATCACGCACGAGCCTGGGTGGCAAAAGAGAAAGGTGGGGGCATCAGAACGGGTTAAGAGGTTGACGCTGCCGGCATGGGGGCGGTTAGTGGATGCGGCAGGCGGGGGAAGAAAAGTCTCGTGGGGGCAGGGGGACAGCAGCAAGATGTGTCGTGGGCACTGCGCAGGCATCCCGCAGCAGAAAGTTTCGTGGACAAGCTTCGTGGGGCAGGGGGCCGACATGGTGGCCGGGGGTGCAAAAAGGGAAGAGGCAGGGCAGGGGACAGGGGGTCTGGCGTCAACAAACCTGGATGGGCGAGCCTTCCCTGAGGTCAAGCATGCGTTCGCCTGGAAGGAAAGTGTGGAGCGCCATGGGAGGGGGGAGGGAAGAGGTGCGGACCAGGGGAGGGCACTCCAATGAAAGCGTTATGGGAATTCACAGTCGCATGGCGTGGTCGCATGGGTGCGACGCCCGGCGTAACGCGGAGTCGCGATTGCGGACCCGCACTTGGCATTACCAGTAGTCGCATTCGGGCTGTTTTGTGCACATTCCAGTACGCGGTCTCCAAATTTGTCTCGTTGAAGCCTGCATAGCCTTTGTTCAAAATGGCGCTCACAAAGGTCGCATTCGGCGCGGCTGGTATTCCTGGCTACGAGATTGGCGATAAGAACCTGCCGGCTGTGATTGTGGTCCAGGTGAGCTCACTGGGTGAATCATTGCATCCCACGCAAATCGCTCGCGGTCCTTGCCCGGCGCGCTGCTCACCCAATTGTCTCCCTGCGTGCGCTGAAAATACAGGAATGGTGGGGCGTGGTGAGTTATTCAGCGACAATCGACACTTCACGGGCGGCCACCGACCCTGCGTGGCCGCAGCCGGCCCCCCGTTGACCGCATGGACACTCAAAGCCCGCCATGTGGGGCGGACTCGCAAAGATGTATGGGGCGCCATGCCACCACTGCACGCCACCTACCGCCCCTGCACCGCGCACTTGCGCCCGAGGCCTTGTTGTGCCCACCTCTCCAACACCTTCTTCTCCGCGGCCACGTGCCATTCATGCACCCCCGCCACGCCCTTCGCCGCTCCCACCAACCAGACCGACATTATCAAGAACCAGGCCGAGCAGCTGAGCAAGCAGGGCTTCCGCTGCCTCGTGCCCGACCTGTACAAGGGCAAGATCGGCGTGGACGCCGAGGAGGCGTCGCACGTGAGCTCGGGACGGGGGTGGCCCAGTCTGGACCCTTTGCGACTGGCTGGCCGCTGCGTGTTGGGCCAGAGCATGACGCGCACGCGCCTCGAATGTTTCTAGGCCTAGCCCCTGGGCGCACCCCGGCCTCATGCGGTCCCTCGCACTGTCACCACTCACCAGTCGCCACCTCATTGCCTCTCCTGGTCCCGCACCTCAACCCTTGCACACATTCTCACCCACCGCAGCTGATGAACAACCTTGACTTCCAGAACGCGGTTGAGGAGCTCAAGCAGGCCGTGGACTACCTCAAGAGCACCGGCTCGCCCAAGGTGGGTCAGCGTGGGGTTGGGTCGCAGGGCATGCGGCGGCACGGAGGGGATGGTCTACAGGGCGCCCAGCTCGGGGATGGAGTTCGTGGTTCATTCCAACCCCCGCGAGGCCGTCACTCAGGCAGCAAGGCCTCGCGCACACACCAGCGCGTGCGCCGCAGCCGTGCCGCTGCCTTCTGAGCCTGTACTGCTTGCTGGGACGTCATGCGATGTGGCTAGGCGCTGTGCTGACGCCAGGCCGGCATTGTCCCATGCTGCAGGTCGGCGCCACCGGCTTCTGCATGGGCGGCGCGCTCTCGTTCTGTGCCGCGCAGCACGCCGGCGTGGCCGCGGCCGCCCCCTTCTACGGCACCCCCAACCCCGGCATCTGCCAGGTGCGAGAGCGAGAGCACGGAAAGCCGCTTTGGCGCGGCGAGGCCGCGGCGACTGTGCACGAGGACATCGGTGCCGGTACTCAGGGTGTTGGCTTGCCCGCTTGCAGGTTGAGAAGATCACGGTGCCGCTGGAGGCGCATTTCGGTCTGCTGGACAAGACCCAGGTGAGCGTTCAGCGGGCGGACGCGTGGCCGGAGCGAAACACCACCAGCCCGCGGAAGCACTGTGTCCGGTGCGGGGTCATGCCAACGCGTCTGTGTTTTTGTCGGCCACGTGGGGGGGGGGGGGGTACTTGGCACTGCCTTGCTAGACTGACCTGTGGGCCTGTCTGCGCGCGCGCACGTGCATGCGTTTGGCTGCAGGGGTTCTCCGACCCCGCCACCGCCAAGGCGCACGAGGAGAAGATGAAGGCAGCCGGCGCCCCCGCCACCTTCTTCTACTACGGTGGGGCACAAGGGACCGTACCAGCATTTTACCTGCCGCTGTAGTGCGCCGCCTGTTCTGAACTCCTTGGTTGAACGGGGCACTGGTCTACCGCACTGTACAACCTGCGTCACTTGCTACCTATGCCGTCGCCTGCCGGCAAATGCAACCTGCCTGCCCTCCCCTTGACTGAACGCGGCCGCCGGATGCAGACACCGCTGGCCACAGCTTTATGAACGCGTTGGCGCCCGAGGGCCCCGAGCAGCTGAAGAGTGAGTCATGCCGCATGGCCGGCCTCCGTGCAACAGCATGCCGCGTCTGCGTGGGACCGCAAAGCCTGCATGGCACGCCGTCCGGGGCAACACTAACCCGCCAACCAACCGCTTGCTGTTTTTGCGGCATGAATTGTGGCCGTGCAGAGTTCGGCTACCCCGTGCCCAGCGAAGCGGACCTGAAGACGGCGTTCGACCGCGTTGTGGCGCTGTTCAAGAAGCATCTGGCGTAAACACCGGGTCGTGCAGAGCTCGGGAGTTGAAGAGAGAGGCGGGAGTGAGCCGTGCTATGTCAGCCGTGCTATTTGAGAGCGGGCGAGAGGTTTTGAAGAGCGTCATGCGCATAAGGACGGCGTGCAACATGCATCGTGCAGCGTGGGAGTGAGACTGGGGGGTGACAGGGATAGGGAGTCAGTGATGAGCGCGGTTGTGCATGAGCGGTTGCTTGGAAGCTTGCGAGAGTGCATGAGGATGAGAGTACCGGTATCCCCTGGAATTTCTGATTGGCTGCGGCAACCCTTCGGGCTCCGGCACAAGAGAAGGCGTCAGACTTGACGGCGCAGGCTGCAACAACTGGTTGGCCTGGAACTCCGTGTCTGCCACTCCATCCGCCCCCGGACCAGTCCGCGTACTTGAACACGTACCAGCAGCGGGCGACACGCCCGCCGTTGAGGCGTTGACGGTACGCTGACATGGCGTTGACCCTACCTGACCCTACGCCCCGACCTGCCTGCCCCAGTGCCCCTGCCACCCCGGTGTTGAGTACCGGGTCTGGTTCGGCGCGTTCTGTTTGCATGCTGAATGGCAGTTCGCTCTTGTCTTCGAGTGGACTGCGCCGCAGCTCACAGGCTATGGACCTCGCCACGTGGCGTAGACGGAACGTAGGGACCGGAGTGTTCGAGCACGTTACTAGGTGGCGCAACGGACCACAGTCTTCACGCGCCCGTGACGCCGACCACACGCGGGCAGATCCACACTGCACCACAATGCGCCCGCATCACGTGTCGCCCCCTCATCATCAAGTGTCCTAACGCACGCGTGGCGCAACAGACCAGCGCAGGGAATCGGACAGAAAAGAATTGTTGTTGGGGCCCCATCACGAGGGTCTAATGATCAATGTGTGCGGCGCACACCACTGCGCAGCAACCCACCCCATTCCTAAATGAACACAGTACACTCGCTTCAGCTGACCGCTGGCGTGCCGTTAGCATGCCTCGCCTCCGAGTTCGCCTTTAGTGCCTTCGCACGGCCGTTCGTCATAATCGCCGCTCAACCACCCTACCTACGATTAACTAGTGCTATGGTACACGGTCTCTGCCTGCCCTCTGCTCTCCACCTGCAACGTCCATGTCGCTGTGCGTGCGCATATCCTGCCTGCCCACACGAGGCAACCGCCACCCCTCTCCTCTACCATAGATCGTCACCGCACTCCCGAAAATGCATCACGCCCTGCACCGCCGGCATGCAGCATGTGTGTGTGTGTGTGTGTGAGCGCGCACACGCCGACACCCCCACGGCAGCCCCTTATCACAACAAGATCCAGCAACGGCGCGCAATGCGGGCGACCCGGTCCTTGCAACCCAGGCGCGCTCGGACACGCAGGAGCTCCGCGGGCCTGCATCCGTCCCAGCTCCAGGTGCGCTCGCCGCTGCCTCTGCCAGGCTAACGCTCGCTCCATCAATACTGATCCAGCCGCAGCTCAGGTAACCGATTTGGGCCGCTTACTTCGCCTCGGCAGCGGGCGCGGTGAAGCCCGGCATGGGGAACCGGCTGGCCCAGGCCTCGACGCGCGAGCGGATGTCAGCGATCGCGGGGTTGCCCTCTAGCCCCTTAATGAAGTCCTTGAGCGCCTTGCCGGTGGTGCCCTGCACCTGCTTGCACACCTCCAGCACCTCGTGCAGGAACTCCGCCACCTCCTTCCAGTCGCCCTCCGTCAGGCCGCGAGAGGTCATGGCGGGCGTGCCTGCAAAGGACACAGCAACAAAACAATCAGTTTCTGCGCGATGCTGAAATAGCCTAGAATAATAATACACAGCCGTGCACCCTGCAGCCACCCACCCCACATGCCCCAGCACCCCCCGCTGCGACGCACTGCGCTCACCAATGCGCACGCCGCCGGGGTTCATCGCGGACAGGTCGCCCACCACCGCATTCTTGTTTAGCGTGATGTGGCACAGGTCGCACGCCTTCTCCATCTTGCTGCCAGTCACGCCCTCGGGGCGCAGGTCCCACAGAATGAGGTGGTTGTCGGTGCCGTCCGTCACCAGCTTGTAGCCCTTCTTCAGCAGCGAGTCCGCCAGCGAGCGGCAGTTGTGCACCACCTGCGCCACCAGACACCAATTGTGAGCAACGAGCCTCCACAGTGCTACCCGGAGCTGAATGCCGTTGTGTGGCCTCTATTTCCCCTCGCCATTTTGCCCTTGGCTGACACGCCTTGAGCTCACGCGCTGCTACGCTTCACACCACTTTGCTCAGTTCGCCTGTCCTTGCATCCACGTTCTCCTCTGTATCACAACTTCCTAGTCACACATCGACACACCATCGCCGCCACCGCATCCCCCCTCTCCACTCCGCCTCCCCGGCGCCGCACCTGCTCCGAGTACTGCTTGAACTCGGGCGTGGCCACGTGCTTCAGCGCCACCGCCAGAGCACCGATCTGGTGGTTGTGCGGGCCGCCCTGCAGCGAGGGGAACACCGCGAAGTTGATCTTGTCCTCGAAGTCGTACACCGCGCCCTCCGTCTCGCCCTTGGACAGGCGGTCAGCGGGCTTGACGCCCTGCGCAAGGTGAAAAAGAGGCGTGGGTTAAGGCTGGGCAGGGAGATGTAAGCAGGTACGGCAACTGAACTGCCCCTTCGCAGAACCCGCAGTCTGGGCATGCGACCCGCCGTTCGCGACGCACCCGGCGGAAGAAGATCATGCCGGCGCGGGGACCGCGCAGCGACTTGTGCGTGGTGGTGGTCACAATGTCCGCATACTTGAAGGGGGTCGTCAGGGTGCCCGAGGCAACCAGGCCACTGCAGCACGCAGAACACAGCAGACACAGATTCAGCTGCCCGCAGACCCAGCTCAAACAGGCATCGCATACACGGCTGGAACCTTTGCCGTTCGTACCGACCTAATCAACCCTCAGTCACGCCGCGTCCAACCTCTCATGCCCCGGACAATAGTTCAAGTTTCTCTGCTTCAGTCCCGTCAGGCCCTTGCCGCTACCAATGCGCAGTCCACCCATGCATTGCTCGCAGTCCTCCTCCAATGTCCCGTGCATTTTCGCACCGCCGGACAGCTCCCCCTCCTCCTCCGCGCCGTCGGGCCGCGCTGGCCATTCCGGCCGCACCCGTGCCCCGCCCTCCCTCTCTCCCTCCCTCCCTCCTGCCCGCCCGCCACACCTGATGTGCGCCATGTCCACCATCAGCAGCGCGCCGACCTTGTCCGCGATCTCGCGGAAGCGCGCATAGTCCCAGTCGCGGGGATAGGCGGAGGCGCCGCAGATGATCATCTTGGGGCGGTACTCCATCGCCTTCTCCTCCAGCTTGTCCATGTCCACCAGGCCGGTCTGCGTGTGCCACGACCGCGGCGGAGGAGGACATACGATAAGCTAGCTGCCGAACGACTCCAGGACGCCACAAGATACAGCTGGCCGAAGGATGACGTCACCGCCGCACGACATACCGTACATGGGACCCCTGGCAATCAGTCCATGTAGGCGGCAGCGCACCTGGGGGTTCAGCTTGTAGGGCAGCGACTCGAAGAAGATCGAGGTGGCGCTGATCTTCTTGCCCTGGGTGTAGTAGCCGTGGGTCAGGTGGCCGCCCGAGGGCAGGTCCAGGCCCATGATGCGGTCGTGCGGGTTCAGCAGCGCCGTGTACACAGCGAAGTTGGCAGGGCTGCGAGGACGAGCAAACGGCGGGCAGGTGCGCGTGCACGAGTGCGTGTTTAGCATGGGACGATAGCGATGATACGCCAGAGTGCGGGGTCGGACCCGGCAGAGAGGCGGCAGTAGCAGGCTGGCGCCTAGCAACGGCCCATATACTTTCGTGTTCGCAACCACGCCGAACCCGACTGCACCAGCACGGCTTCCAGATTGCGCTAAGACACACAGTGTTCCGCGGCTTTAGGATGCGTGGGCGCTTGCAAGGGGTGGTCCCGGTCCTGTATGACACGCACCTGCCGGAGTAAGGCTGGACGTTGACGCCCCACTCCTCGGGGCTGACGTGAAAGGCCTCCAGCGCGCGCTTCTTGCACAGCAGCTCAATCTTGTCGATGTTCTCGTTACCACCATAGTAACGCGCGCCGGGCTGGCCCTCCGAGTACTTGTTGGTCAGGCAGGAGCCCAGCGCCTCCATCACCGGCAGCGACGTAAAGTTCTCAGAAGCAATCAGCTCAATACCCTTCCTGTGGTGCAAAATCACGTCACGCCGGGAGTCGTGGCAGCGGGACGGGACACGTCAAAGCCAGGCCGCGCCAAAAAAGGTCATGCGACGGCGACCAAGATCCGTTGATCACTTTCGCCACCCAATTATGCATATCAGATGGTGTTGTGACCAGCAGGGTGGCAGCGAGCCCAACCCGACCGCCGGACTGACCACTGCCGGGCCTTCTCATCCTCGATCAGCGCGAAGACCTCAGGGTCCGCGACAGCCAGAGGCGTATGGGCCTCGGGGAAGACCGAAGTCATTGCCGGGGAAGTGAGCGTGCTGCCGTGGCCGTTCTGCTGGCCGACCATCGTTTCAAGCTTATGAACTGTTGCACAAGTGAGAGACCGGCAACGGGCTGTTTGTAAGGCAGCAGCGTTGTGTGCTTAAGTACGTGACGTAGAGGAATATGAGACCACGCGGCTACGGGCGGTCTTATGAAGCGAAAAAACAGTAAACGCCCCATGCCAAGCTCGATTACCGGTATTTTGCTTCTTCCCCACGGTCCCCCAGCCATCACAAGCTTTGAATTCAATCATTGACGATTATTATCTACTTGTGGACTTCGCCAGCGACGCAAAACAGCCGTGAAGCGAGCCTTAGTGGCCCAACTTGGCGCGAGGTCTTGGTGCTAATTACGTGCATAGGGGCCGCTACTCTATAATATTAAGATTGCGCGATAGAGGAGAAGGCGCCGTTTCCGAGTTGGTCCCATGGCGGAACAGCTCTACCGAAAATCGAGGATACAGGGCGCCGTGCCGTCCAGCAATGTAAGCTACAGGATGGTGAAGATGCATGACTTGACGGTTGTGACCAGTTTGAGTTTGGCACACGGACTGGGACACTCCCCCGGCCACAGTGCCACCTCCCGCGCGCACGCCACGCGAGGCGCGCCACGAACACCACATCTAGCTCTCGCAATCATAATGCAGCATCTAAGTTACACACTGCGCCTGTTCTCGCAGGTTGACGATCTGGTCTCCAAGAACGTCCTGGCGCAGCTGCGGCGAGACCCGCCTCCACGGCCACCGCCGGCAGTGCATGACGTCGGAAAAGCAGGCGGCAGGCCTGCCGGCGGGGGCGGCGGCAGCTCGGGCGGGGGCGGACGCGGGGACCCAGTGGAGGCATCAGACCTGATCTCCTCCATGGCCAAGCGCCTTGCCGCACTGGAGCGGGAGATGAAGGAGCGGCAGGTGGCGCTGCAAGCAGTGCAGGCGGACAACACGGCGCTCAAGAGCAAGCTCAAGGTGGGCAGCAAACGGCGCAGCACGCTTCCAGTTCCATGGCGTGTCATAGGGAAATAGAGGGGGCGCGCGTTGTAGGAGGGGCGGGGGCACACGCTGGTGCGGGTGTGCACCAGCAGCAATGGCTTAGCGGACTGCTGGAAGCAGCGAGGCGCGCCACAGCGCGGGTTAGCGCTGGATGGCTGTTCCTTTCCATGTGACTCAACTGGAGTGCGTGCATGGTGGCGTTTGCGTGCGCATGTGTGGCTCAGGTGGCCGAGGAGGAGATCGCCAAGCGGGCGTTGGCGGCGCTGGACCCGCCGCGCGACGACTCGCCGGCTGTGATGCACCTGCGGTCAGAAAACGCGCGGCTGCGAGCGCAGCTGAAGTACGCGTGGAAGCAGGTGGCGGAGGTGAGATGGGGCTGCTTGCGGGGACTGGAGCTGAGCAGAGGTTGTGAGCAGCAAGGCGGAATCAGTACGCGCACGGCAGCTCTTGGGGCTCGGCCAGGTTGTGGAATGGGGAAGCCACAATGTACAATACAATACAAATACAATGTTACATGGGTTCGAGTCCATGTGGCCCTGCTAACTCCTTGGGAAGCCCACGGTGCAAGAATGATTATGTTGGAACCGGGCTTACAAGCACGGGTGAGGCTGTTCGTGCTTGGATGCCGCCTTACCCGCCAATCTGCCCGCACCTGCCGCCCCGCAGATGAAGGGCTTCCTCAATGACTATGGCATGGTGTGGGTGGGCGAGCCAGAGGCGGAGGCGGAGCTAGCAGCACACGGGTACGGCCCCACGGGCGCCGCTGTGCGGGGGGCCGGCGCGGGGCCGTCATCGTCATCGGGGCAGGGGCATCTACAGCCCCTGTCCGCTGAGCCGTCCGACGTGGGCGCGCCGCGGCGGCGCAGCCACTCGGGGGCAAGTGCCGGGCCACTGTCAGCAGGGGCAGGGGGGCCCATACACGTGGGGCCTGGGGTCGGGCGGATGCTTGGCGGGGGCAGCCGGAGCCACGGTCCAGGGCAAGCGGGTGGGCTATCCTCGGCAGCAGCGGCAGCGCTCAGCCGCGCAGGTGCGGGTCACCCAGCCGGAGAGGAGGCCGCGGGCGCAGGCCCCTCTTCCTCCTCCGCCGCCGCCGCGCCTGCGGCGCCTGCAGCCGCGCTCGCCAAGCGCACTTCCAGCTTCACCAGCAACTCCGCTCCCGCCGCCCACTCCGCGCCGCCCGCCGGGCACGGCCCAGGGCCGTCGTCCTCCCCCAGTACCAACTCGCCCAAGGGGCCGCCGCCCGGCGCCGGCGGCTCGGCCCCGGGTCTGTCACGGCCGCCGCTGCCAGTCGCGCTGTCGGCCCTGCAGGGCAAAGTGGACGAGCTGAACGACCTGGCGGGCGACGGCTGCGGCCAGATCGTGAAGGACGGCGCGGGGCAGCACGTGCTCGCCACGCGCGACCCGGTCAACCTGGTCATCTACCGCGACGGCCTGCAGATCCACGTGCTGCCCGCCAAGCCCTTCAACGACCCCGCCTCCGCAAACGTCATCCGGGACATCATGGACGGCTACTTCCCCTACGTGCTGAAGCGTGACTTCCCGGACGGCGTGCCGCTGCGCGTGGTGGACCGCACGCACGAGAGCATCGACAGCAGCCCCAGCCGCCGGCAGGGGCCCAGCGGCGGCGCCGCCGCGGCCGGCGGCGGCTCCGCCGCCCCACGCGCCGGCGCCGGCGGCAACGTGCGCACCTGGGACGAAATCGACGTGGCCTGCGGGGCAGGCGGTGGGCCGACGCCGGAATCCCGGGATAAGTTCCTCAGCCGGCTGCCGCAGGCGGTGATTAAGAACGGCAAGGTGATCGAGATCCGGTCCGACATCGGCAAGATGATGGGCGGGCCGGGATCTGGATCCGGACACGAAGGCAGCAAGGGTGACGTGGCGCTGGTGTCCACTCCCGTGGACGCACTGCTCTCGACCATGCAACGCAACCATGTGGGGCCCTCGCTGCCGCCGCCCAGCCGGGATGGCGTGCCGCCGGCTACCGAGGTGACGACGCTACAGGTGCGCGCCTGGCTCTGCAGTTCGGGCCTACCGTTGCGCGTGTTGCGCATTGTCATACAGGGGAGCACTTGCCGGCTTGCAAGTGGCCACCACAGGACACACCGCACGCCCAACCTGTTGCACGTCACGCCCCCTGCCCCGCCCTAACTGCACGCGCACCCGCGCCCGCGCACGCAGGTCAAGAGCATGGACGGCAAGCAGACGTTCATCCTCAAGTTCCGCTACGATGACACGATCGGAGCCGTGCGGACCGCGCTCAACGCGCATCACGCCAAGTCGGGGCACGCGGGCACGGCCTACGAGATCCGGTCCGCCTTCCCCGCCCGCGCCTACGCGGACGAGGCCGAGACGCTGCGCGCAGCCGGACTCATCCCCAACGGGACGCTCTTCTTGCGTCCGGTGTAAAGGGCAGGTTGGAGGCTGTGGGAAAATGTGCATCATCTGCTCGTGGCGATGCTATGGTACCGTGATGAATTGGACCTGTTGCGGTAGTAGATGCATGCGTGGGTTCTTGACCCCTAGTATGACGTCGTGTGGTGTTTTGACAATCCAGCAGCGGGTACAGAACCAGTACCGCACGTGTAGTACGTTAGGCGGCTGTGTAATGTCATGCTTCCTTGCTTCAGGGCATGGTGACCTGGTGGCTGCGGGCACTGTATTGTGTGCAGGTTGTACGGTATGTGTCGTGGTGTGACCTGTTTGGCTGTCTCCAGTGACTTGAGTTTGAAGCAGATTTCAACGCTGCTGACCCGGCGCGCTTACTGCCATCCATGTGCATGGCACGACACGACGCTGACGAAGTCAAACGACAATTTACATTTGCCTCTGCTATGACGGGACTTGCCCTCTGCCTATGTACTTCTAACGCGCATCGTTTGATGCACCACGGTCTATAAATCTTCTTTGCCCCAGTCCCTGAGTCATGTGATTAAGCCGCGCACGCATTTCTGCAAGCGCTGTATTGCAGCAGACGGCCTGCGCGCTAGTATACCCCAATCACACAGACGCCGAGCCGCTGTGTTATCTACCTGCGTTAAGCCCACACCAATACACGACCGCTGCCAGCCTGCCAGCCTGTCAGCACTGGATGAAGTCTTCCGCAGCACACCTCCAGAGCAGGGGAGCCCCTGCCACAGCTGTTCAGCCAAGCGATCTTCGTCGAGACCGCCTACTGGGCCTCCATGCCAGCCGCCGACCCCAGCCCGGCGACCCAGCACACCCGAGCAGCTCACACCCTGGAGCGTCGTCACATCCCCCTTGCGACCTGGAGCTGCCGGACCCCGCTGCCACTAGCTCCGCTGCAGCTGCCAGGCATGCGCCGCCGAAATGCCTCCACAGCTGCTCTCCGCCTAGCCTCATGCGCTTGCCAAGCCGCCCTGCCGCGCCCATGCTGCCCCCTGCCTTCCAGCTGCTGGCTCTTCCAGCGCCCCGCCGCGCCGCGCCGCGCCGCACCACGCCGCCCCTCTGGCAGCCGCCCCGCTTGCGGCCCCCGCTCCCGCGCTCTAGTGCGTCAGCTTCTCCAGCGCCTCGGCCTCGTGCTGCAGGCGCATGAGGTACTTCTGCTCGCGGAAGTTGATCCACTCGTACTCGCCCTGGTCCACCAGCTTTTGCCGCCACGCCTCCACGTCGCGCCAGGCGGCGCCCGGGTCCAGCGCCTCGCGGCGGAACATGGCCGCCAGGTTGTGGTAGTGCGTGGACACGTCCTCCAGCACGCGGTCGCGCTGCAATTGGTTGGGGCGAGGGCGGGTTACAGGCGGCAAGGCGGTCGGCATGCGCGCCAGGTGATGCGGCGCGGGTGATGTATGGTCGGTTGTTGGTGAGAGGAGACGCGGCACTGGCGGGCGCATGCGTAGGTGGGGCGAGCAGGGATTTTCGCCGTCGCATGCCCCATGCCCAGCGCAGTCAGTTCCGCAGTGGCTTCAATCCAGCCGTTCCCCTTCAGGCCCCTGGGCCCTGGGCCATGGAGGCGTGCGCTTGGGTTAGACGCGCCCGTCCCCCACGCGCTGCCGGCTGCCCATGGAACCCTGCCAACCCCATCTAAGAGCGCCCACCTCGTGGTCTGTGAGCTTGCGAATGAACTTCGCGGGGCTGCCGCCCCACAGCTCGCCGGAGGGAATGCGCCGGGCCGGGGGCACCACCGAGTTGGGGGCCAGGATGGACTCCGACTCCAGAATGGCACCCTCGCACACCACCGAGCGCGCGCCGATGATGACTTTAGGCTCCACGCGGCAGGAGCGCAGCACGGCGTAGGGCTCCACAGTCACCTTCTCGCCAATCAGAGTCGCCGCGTTCAGCCCGGTCGGCACAGCCCTGCGTGCACGACCCCCGTGTTCAGAAATGCCGCACCCCGAGCAATGCCACATTGGTGCACACAATGGCTTACCGGGCCGCGTGCACGACCGCGCGCTCCAGGATAACAGACCGGTTGCCCAAGCGAATTTTGTTCAGGTCGCCGCGCAGCACCGCTCCGAAGAACACGGAAGCCTGCGCAGTCGATAAAATATTGGCTCATGCGGCATAAAGGCGGTCGTGTGCCTCCTCCGGGCAGCAGAGAGCCTCCGGGACTGCTCACCCCTCCATAGATGTCCACATCGCCGCAGACCACCGCATTCGGCGCCACGAACACATCCACTGGGTAGTAGGGCTCCTTGTCAAGCAGCGGAAAGATGTTGCGTTGCCGGTTGTACCACTCGTCCTCAATGGGGACTTGCTTCACCGAGGGGCCGTTCGGAGCATCAAAGAACTGCGAGGACACGCCGCGAAAGCTCTCGGCGGTCTGCGTGAGCCCCGCCCGTGCAAGGGGCACCAGAGACTGGCTCACGCGCTTGAGCATGGTGATGCTCGTTTGCTCCCTCGAGACCTAGCCCCGCTGCAAGTGTCAAGGTATGTCCCTGCTACCTAACCAGATCATCATACTGCAGCGCGGAGGCTCACCATGCACACCGTGCCCTCCAGCACGCGTTGCCCCATTGCGCCGAAGCCGCCCCATTCCGCCTGCGGCCCCGGCAGCTGTGGAAAGTCAGCAGCAATCCAGGGTGGGCCGCTCCCCTGTGCCACGATGTTCCTTCTTCGGATTGTATAGAGACGATATAGGCACCCAGTGTGGTAGAGAGACCCAGGTTCAGCACGTGCGGTCTAAGCCCTAAAGGCAATGTGCTGCGCGTCCAAGCGCTGCCAAGTCCTAGCAGGTCGTAGCAGGGTCATCCTCTGGTCCAGTGCAACCCACGCAGCACCCGCTTCGGCCTTCGGGTTCGCATGAGTTACACGCACTCTGCCACTCCACTTGCCCATTCAACACCTGCTTTCGACCTGACTTGACGTGCTCCCTGACAGCGCGCCAGTCCCTACGTACGCTCTTACCCCTTCGTCCCGAGCCTTTGCGTGCAGCACCATGTACGCTCTTCGCCCGTTCATCGAATTTCTCTCTTCTGGTCTGTGACACATGGTACGCACATACCGTCACAGTCCGCACATACCGTCCCGTCGAGCCCACGCAACACTGCGCAGGAGAACATTACGCACGGATTTGGAGTAGCAATCACTATGCACGCATCGGACGTCTACCCCTCAGCCACTGTTGGTAATACACTGCAGTGCACTCTCACAAGCTCATCGTTCTTCAGCCAATCAGCCCTGTATGCATCTTCCCGAGCCCCCCCCCCCGACATCAGTTCCAATCATACGGCAGGGTTTCCATGTAGCCCACACCTTCCCCATATCACAGTGTACACGTTGAACTAATGCACGCACGAGGACTCCAAACGTCCGCGGCGGCATGCATGGGAATAAAGAATTACCGGCTTGGGTCAGACACACTGTAGTTTCCATGCAGAGAACCGGGCTGAGTCAACAGTTCCTCGTGTTCGAGCTAGTGTGGCCGAGTTGGGGTCGGGTGGTTGGGGTTTTGGTAGTGTTTGGTTTCCATACACTCCAAACTCATCGTCCGTACCTCATTGCAGACAGCCATCGCGTCTCTCACCACCTCCCCAGTCGCCTGCCCGCTCAATCACCCGTGCTTCCTCCCGCGCCGCCGCTGCCGCCGCCGCTGCCGCCGCCGCTGCCGCCGCCGCTGCCGCCGCCGCGCCCCAGCGTGAGCCCGCGCGCGCCCCCCGGCAGCGGCCACGTGATGCCGGTGCTCTCCCAGCTGGCGTTGCCGGGCCAGCGCGGCCCCGCGCCCAGCGTGAAGGTGCGCTCGTTAGCGGGCAGGTAGAGAGGGTAGCAGCTGGCGAAGGCGAAGCGCGGCAGCGACGCGTACAGGGCGTCGTGCGCCGGGGCCATGGCCTGCAGGCGCGGGAGGTGGACAGGAGCAAGGGGAGAGGCCGGGAGCGCGGCGGCGGTCAGGCTCGGCGCGAGGGAGGGCGGCACCGGTCGGCACCGCTGATGAGGACATGCGGATGCCGAGCACAGCCGGGCGTGTGGCACTGGGTGGCGCTGGGTGGCGCTGGGCTGCGCGGCGCCCCCTTGCCCGCACCTGCTCGAACGTGAGCACGTCGCCGGCCGGGTGCAGCACGCCGTAGGGGTGCGCGCAGTCCGCGCCCTTGCAGTGCACCAGCACGCTCAGCACCGCGTCCAGCCGCGACAACAGCGCCGCCGGCGCCTCCGCCGCCAGATTGCTCTGCTCGTAGGGGTCGGTGGAGAGGTCGTACAGCTCCCGGCGGTTGCCCTTGCACCAGACCGAGTACTTGAGGCAGAACACGGGCGGGCCCTGGCTGGCGGCGTCGGTCGGCTGCGGCACCTGTGTGGGGTGGTCGGGGGTGGCGCACGGTGCAGGGCACGGGTGATGATGGGTTGAGATTTGAGACCGGGTGCAGGTGTGGTCACAGGTTGAGACCAGGCGCGTATCAGACGCCAGGTGCAGCGCGGGGCCGGACAGCGCCTTGTTGCACACAGCCACGCGACCACGCGGCACGGTGCGGAAGGGGCAAAACTATTTCTAATGGCAATGGTTGATCTCGGGTTTCGGAATGGACGTCTCCCTAGCTTCTGATGCATTAGGATGTGATTAACAACCTCCCCGCTCGAAAGCCGCAGCGCGCACCATGAGCGCTGGCGGGACGCTGGCGCCCGCCGCCGCCAGCTGCTGCTGCGCGGCCGTGAAGTTGGGCCTCAGCGTGGAGCACAGGCGCAGCGCCTTGAAGGTGATGCCGGGGAAGAAGCCGGCCTTGGAGTCAGAGTCCCACGCCTCCAGGATGACGCTGCACAGCGCAGGGGATGTCGGCCGGAGTTGGGAGTTGGGGTGGAGTGAGAGCACGGAGTGGGGGTGAGGGCGCATACAGGTGTCGGCTGCGGTGAGCATGCCCGGGCAGGCACCAACACAGCGGTCAGCGCAGACGCGCATGGAGCCATCGGCGCCTCACCTCTCGCGCCGCCACACGCGCGGCGGCGTCAGCTTCGCCCCGGCAGGCGTGGCAGCTGCGCCTGCGGCGCTGCTCGTGAGGGACGCGGGGGCGCTGGTGGTGGTTGCCACCGCCGCGCGCATGGCCTTGTCGTACAGATCGGTGGTCAGGCCGGGCAGCGGCAGCGGCAGGCCGTCCAGCCCGCTCGGCTGCGGCAGGCCTGTGGGCGATCGGGAAAGGGGGGAGAGGAGCAGCGGGGCAGGGTCGCGGGGGCTTGGGGTTTGGGCAGGGCGGTGTCGGGGTGGGAGCGTGGTGCGCAGCATGGCCTCGGCCCCCAGCGGCCGCGGGCGCCCTCAGGCTGCGGCACGGCATGGGGCGATGTGCGGCGGGGTGGCACCGGCGGTGCGCTGACGTGGCTGCGCTGGCGCTCGCTCACCTGCCAGCGCCAAGATGGTGGCCGGGATGTCGACGAGGTTTGCCTGTGCGTGGAAGGGTTGGGGGCCAGTGGTCGGCAGGCACTCATGACTTTCACCTCTTGCCTGGGATCAACCAAAAGCATAGCATCCGGCGTTGTGCACTCTGAGCGGCAGCGCGCGTCACGAGGGTCGCTTCCCAGCTGCAGCACCAGTAGCCCAAGCAAATGCCGCCGCTACACGCCCGGCCCGCCCGCCGCGCGCACCCGCGGGGCCGCACCTGGTAGGGGCTGACTGTGCCCCGCTCCACACCCGGCCCGCGGATGAACAGCGGCACGCGGTTGTCCTCTTCCAGGTTGGTGCCCTGCGGCCGCAGGGGGGCGGCAAGAGAGTTTATTTGGACTGTACGTATCGTGCATACGGTATGTGCGGAGCTGCTAGCGTGCATATCGTGCATTCGTGCGGCGGGGGGTGGGGGTGGGGCGGGGTCAAAGAAGGCGCGGGTGCTGGAGGTCTGATACTCTAGAATGGGTTGGAAAGGTGGGGGGTCGCGAGGATGTGTGGCGAGGTGTGTATACAGAAAGGAACCGGTTTCAGCCCAACACATGCTCGGCATAACCCACCTTGTGCGCAGACACGGTTTGCTACACTTTGTGGGGCTTTGGCGGGCTTACGCTTGGCTTCGACTTGCGAGGTTAGCAGCTGAGACATGGACCTAATGCACGTGTCGGTGGAAGGTCGGCAGACAGCTGGGGGGAGGGTGGTTTCCCTTCGGGCCGGAGATGGTCCCTCCCGACCTGGGTGCGGGGCACCCTTGCTTGGTCGGACTGTCCCTTCTTTGTAATGTCGCATTCATAACTCACCTTGCCGTCAATCAGCGAGTGCTGGCCCATGTGCTGTGGGGGCGTCGGAGCGTGCGGGGGCAAGGAGGGGACGGAGGGGCGACGGCATGTTTCAACACCAGATAGCTATCTCCGGATTGGTACACCCTTGCGGCGTTGACTACCGCACCGTCCGGCCTCCTGAACTCCAACCCCCGCCCCCATCAAATGTCCCAATCCCCGGTTGCGTTTGCTCCCTCGCTGATCTCACCAGTCCGTTGTCAGAGGTGAAAAGTATGTAGGTGTTGTTGAGAATGCCGCGCGCCGCCAGTCGGTCCACTGTGAGTGTGTGGGAGCACGTAAAGCTCAGTGTCCACGTGTGCCGACGCCACCCCACGCCGCTTCCGGGCATTTCTCATTTGAAGAAGCGTGCGACGATGAACACCTGGCTCGACCTCTGACCCACAACTCCTACAACCCTCGCAGCGCAATGCCGGCTCACCCAGCGCCTCCAGCATCTCGTCCACGGCCCGCAGCGCCCGCAGCCGCGCCACGTACAGGTCCGTCATCAGCTGCACCGACTCGGGCCTGCGAGATGCCATGGCGGCAGGGCAGCGCAGGGCCAGGTAAGAAAGGGAGGGAAAGCGAAGGTCACTGAATGCACAGCGGACGGCTTCCCCGCCACAGAAACCACCCATGCCCCATCCCTCTACTGGACCCGCAACCACCGCCGCAACCACAAGCGCACCGCAGCCCCCCAAACTCACTTGGTCATGTCGATGCGAGTGCCGGGTATGAGGGGGTTGGGCGTGCGCAGCGTGGGATTAGTGGGCAGCGGCAGGCCCGGGTACAACCCCGCGTGCCGCGCTGCAGGCGGCGGCGGCACCCAGCCCTCGCCGCTGTTGTCCTTGTGCGGCGTGGCGGGTGTGAGGTGCAGGTACAGCGGCTTGCGCGCGGCCACAGCGGTGCTGCGGGGTGAGGGGTGCGGGGGGACGCGGAACGGAAGTTAGTAATGCGGCAGCTGATTTGCAGCAATGGCGCGGTGAGTGCCCGCTCCAAATCAAGGCCACCCAGCCGGCGTTGGCGTTGCCGATGCTAGCAGCACGTGCGGGCCTGACTCACTCAATGTACGCCAGCGCTTTGTCGCGGATGAGGTCGGTCTGGTACTGCCCGCTCAGCGGCGGCGTGCTGGGGCCGCAGTTGAGCGAGAATGTGGAGTTGTACAGGGCGTAGGTGCCAGTGGTTAGCGCCTCAAAGGTGTCCCAGCCTCGAGGGCAGTTGGCGCCGGCAGGCAGCGGCACCTGTGCAAGCAGGCAGGTGGGCGCGAGGGGCAGCCTCAGCATGCCAAAATGGCTCAAAGGCAACCTCCAGAAATAGGCCCACATCGAAGAGCAGCAACGGGCTGGGGGCGGCGAGTCGGCGACGTGGGATGGGGCGGGATGGGGGCTGGGAAGTGCCTGCGCTGGCCCACCCCCCAAGCGCATCCGTCATGTCCATGTGCGTGTTCCAAGCACACCCAGTCTAGACAACACGCAATTATCGGCTGAAGCGGACTTGAAGCGAACCGCGTCAACAGTTGAGCGCACTGCATGCTGACGCTTCGGCTGGGAACATCGCATGCTTGCTGCATCCCGTCCGTCTGCAATGGCTTGCCCGCAGGCGCACTGCCGCCCTCACCTCGAAGCTGTTGAGGAACTTGCCGACCAGCACGGTGTGGTAACCCGCCGCCTGCAGCCAGCCCGGAAGCCAGTCGCCGTCCAGGCCGCTGCGGGCAAACTTGCCCCAGGCGCCTGCGTTTCCAAGGCGCCGATGTGAAGTCCTTCGGGTCAACGCGGCCACAGGCAGCGCGTCTCAATGCAACCGCAATGTTTACTGCGCAAACGTAGGCCGGCCCTGCACGCCTGCCCCTGACCCACCCGCGGGGTACCAGTTGGCGGTGATGTTGCTGCAGTGGCTCAGGCGGCCGGTCAAAATCGACACGCGTGCCGGGCAGCACACGCTGTGGGAGCAAATCCAAGTCGGATGCAGGGAGTCGAGCGTCAGCGGTGGTCAGTGCAGCCTGAGGCTTCGGCAGCGTGTCATACTCAGCACACAATCTCACATACAGTACGCCAGTACTGGTTGGCCCGCGGCGGGCGCCGACCACAAGCATACCTCGCAACCAGCCCCAGGACACGCGCGTCGCCCCACCTGGTGGACACGAGCGTGTTGGCGAAGCGGCTGCCGTTGGCCCCGATCAGGCGGTGCAGGGCGGGCATGTAGGCGGGGCCGGCCGAGCCCAGCACCTCGTCCTGGTCGTCAGTGACAACTGCGCCCCGGCGCGGTTGAGAGCACGCGCTTATGTGTGTGTGTGTGTGTGTGTGTGTGTGTGTGTGTGTGTGTGTGTGTGTGTGTGTGTGTGCGCTTGTGTGTGTGCGCTTGTGTGTGTGCGCTTGTGTGTGTGGCGTGTGCGTGCGTGCGTGTGCGTGCGTGTGTAACCCCGGCAGTGAGTCCGCACGCAGCGCTCGCCAGGCCCTCCCCTTCCCTGGACCGTGCGCTGCTACGTGCCTGTTGCTCACCAACGACAAAGTTAGGCGGCGACGCGCCATTCAGGGGGATGCCGCCCAGTGGCCCCGGTGGCGCCGGCGGCGTGGGCGGGCACTGAGACTTGCCGCACCCTTTATCGCTCCCACTGGCTGACGCTTTGGCTGCTGGCCCGTGCTGGCCCTTGCCGGCCTGCAATGCAGGGCATCAGATGGGATCCCAGCGTTGCACATGAAATGCAGGGGAAGGCGTGCAAAAGTTGAATGGGACGCTGGGTCGCTGCAGCGCGCATGCGCTCGTAGAAGGTTCGTAAAACCGTGTCACCCTCAGCCCCCGTCCGGGGGTAAGTACCCCGGGCGTGGCCGTGACTGCTGTCCCCCTGTCCACTCCCGAGCGCACACCTTTCTCCCCGCGGAGGCGCCAGCGGGCAAGGTAACGAACAGGAGCGCCAGGAGTAGTGCTGCCGCCCATCGGCCGCTTCGACCGCGTGAGATGCGCAGCGGTGGTGTGCCCGTAGGCAACATTCTGCACCGAGTGTTGCTTGAGGTATCTGCTACCAGTCCAATGAATTCCACGTGTCAACTCGTATGACACATGCTGAGGGGAGCAAGTCTGAGCAAATGACCACTGGAGGGCGGCAGCTTGGGTTCGGGCGGGGCATGGAGCGGCATGGAGGGGCGCGTCGGGCCGTGAGGTCAGCCTCACCTTTTGAAAGGCGATACTCGGCGTTCGCCTTTGAGAATACCAGTATGCAGCGTCGTGGCTGGGCAGGCTCAAGCTAACACCGCATCCGCAGCTGCGCCCACCGCCCCCCGACGCCGCTCGAATGTCCGCAGGTAAGCGCGATTACTGGTAGTACTGGTCACTTCACAGAGACTTGTCAATGTGTTGTGGCTGTGCAATTTCAGCCGGACGCGGAAATCCACGGTGTTTCCAGGTCCAGAGATACTCGCCTAGACCTCTAGTATATGTATATATTACTACTCTGTATGTTATGCGAGGGCAAGACGCCATGAATTCGCGTTTGCATGAGGAATGCGAAAAGGTCCAGTGCTACAGAGCGCGTCCATGCACTCGTTATCACTGCAACTTGCCGGTAGCAGTCAAAGAATATTGCCGCGCCACTCCAATGGTCGATGGCTGTGGCACGGCGGCAGTTCGGCCTCAACCGAAAAAGCGTGTCGCCGCCCCGCGACACTCCCACGCTGCGCCACGTTCGCTTTCCAACACCCACGCCTCACTGGTGTAACTTCCTCCATTTGCCAGAGCTTGAAAAATGAAAATTGCGCAAGCGTTCCCGCCTGGGATAAACGATATGCCCACAGGGTGCGCTGGCGTGCACGTAACGTCGCGTGGCAACGCATGCGATCAGCCATGCAAAGTCGGCGAGCTGGTCGTCCTGTAGCCGCTCGTGTAAATCGGGCTAGACGAGTCGACGGGTACATGTGCATGACCTGGGTTGCCCCGATTTCCTAGGCTGGACAGGCAAATGGTCGGAGTACTTTCGAAAGTACTATCGGTAACAACCAGTGTGTCGCAGCCATATCAAAAAGTTTGGCAGGGTACGCGGGGCTTCTTGAACACGCGGGGGCGGTCGGGGTGCGGGCGGAGAGAGTCGACATCGGCCGTCGTATTTTCGCACCTGAGCACCAATTCCGGCGGGCTTGAAGCTCATAGCCCATTCCAAACAGTACCCTTCAATAGCCTTAGACTATACTGACTGCAAGCGTACTGTCGCGAGCAAGTTTTGCGCTAAGGTTCTCAACATTTGTCTTTCAAATATGGGAAGCAGTGTGTAGAGCAGCAGCCTCGCTCTTTGAATCACAGTCTCCTGCGTTCAAGTCCACAGCTCGCACACCGCGTTAGATATTACTTCGCCGCCAAGCGTGGACGCAACATGGACCAGTACGCGCTTGCTCAGCTTCAGCAGCGGTTTCAGGAGGTGCGTGTAAGCATGCTGGGCGACAAGCACACCCGAAGCAGACACTCGTGCTCCAGAGGGCTGGAGGTTGCGACGGAAGGCCCGCCAAGTGTTCAAGTTGCACTGGGCGGGCCGAGAGCCCTCTCGCCCCCGTAGACAACAGGCCAGCTCCATTATAATGATGTCTATTGCATGCATCTGTTGGGCTTGGCGTATATGGCGTGGGGTGGATGGTTGACTATTTTTTCAAATGCACAGGATGCACTAGCGCCCTTTTTGGCGCGCTCCGCTCCCAAATGGTTATGACCTGCTACGGTCCTTGACGTCGATAACGAGCCACCACGACTGTGCTCCCGCAGGTTAACCTGGGCGGTGGTGTTGACCAGGGCGGGATGCTCAAGTCCGGGGGCGACCTGCTGTCGTCAGCTGAGGCGACGACGCAGTACAGCTCATCAGAGTCCAGCTCTGGCGCCGATAACCTGAACCAGCTCGACAGCTCAAGTCTGCTGGACACCGGCATGCTCGCGGCAGCGCGGCAAAGTGATTGCGCGCGCTCCACCGGGCAACCGGTAAGCTGAATGGTCTTTGATCAGGATGAATGGGGATGAACCTGCCGTTACGCTTGGTATGACAAGCGCTTGTCGCTGGTGTCGGGTTGGGCACCGCGCACTCTGGGGCACGCAAACTCAAAACGTCCGCTCGCCGCTTTCACACTTCCTGCGCTTACGCTCCCCCTCCGCTCCTCTGGCCCCATACGCATTTGTACGCAGTCACAGGAGGGAAAGGCGCAGATCTGCTTTGACTTCACAAAAGGCGTGTGCTCACGTGGTGACAAGTGCAAGTACTCGCACGACCTCGCCACGATCGTGCACTTCAACAGCAAGGAGAAGGGCATCTGCTTTGACTACCTGCGCAACCAGTGCCACCGCGGCCTCCTGTGCCGCTTCAGCCACGACCTCTCCAACATCGCGCAGCAGTGCCAGGTTGGTGATTGAGCTGCACCGGCGAAGCGTATGGGAAGCAGTACGACCGCAGTGGCACGTTATCCATCTGGCTGCGTTTGGGCATCTGGGCGTTGATTCAGACACTCGCATTGACGAGACAACTGTCCGCCTGTGTACAGGTGAACAACGGAGCAGCTCGCGGTCCGGCACAGGTGAGCCAGTCTCGGGTTTGATGGGTTGTGATGCAGTGGCACTTGCACTCCATTCGTTCACTACAATTCCGGCTCCTCACACTTCCTTCATGAATTCCTGCAGGGTGCCAAGCCCAACGCCATTTGCTACGACTTCGTCAAAGGCGTCTGCCAACGCGGCGCGGAGTGTCGCTACAGCCACGACCTGTCGCTCATCGCGCGCATGGCTCGAGGCGGCAGCGCGCAGCCGAAGGCGGGCGAGGTCTGCTACGACTACCTCAGGTGCGCTGTCCATAAGCGTAGCAGCGCGTTGGGGTTTTCCTGCAGTGTTACTAACCAAGATGGCGGTCACATCATACGCCCAAGCTACCCAGTACTTGCAGGAGTGCCCCCCTAACGATGGCTGTTCCCCAAGATTGTCTACCGTCTACCACTTCCTTAACTAATGATGAATGTAACCCCCTTAACCCCCGCTGCCTGCATGCCGTCGCAATTTACGTGCAGGGGTCGTTGCAACCGCGGTGCCACCTGCAAGTACTCGCACAACATCGCCTTCCTGGCGGCGCCCGGCTTCCTGGGCAACTCCATGTCCTCGGACGGCGTGCCCATGGCTGCGCAGGCCCCAGGCGGCCACATGTCGGCCGGCGGCGCGCCGCCGCTTGGCCCCATGCCCGTCCCCGGCGGCCCGGGCTTCATGGGCATGGGCGGTATGCCCGGTATGGGACCGCGCCCCCTGCACACCGCGCTGAGCGCCGACCAGGCCACGCTGAGCCACGTGCTGGCGGCGGCAGGCCCTGGCGCCGTCAGCCACATGCTGGCGGCACAGGCTGCGGTGCAGCAGAGCAACGGCCTGGCCGCCGCGGCGGCAGAGGCTGCGGCGGCAGCGGACGGGTGCGTTTGGGCAGGGTCGTGCGCTATGTGGATTTTTTGCCATATGCCCGGATGACCAAAACGGGATTACTCACCTGCCGCGGGATTACTCACCTGCCGCCTTGTGCTACCGCCTTTCTCCTCCACAGCCGCCGGCGCTCGAACAGCCTAAACGGCGACATGGCCAACGACACGCTCACCGTCAACGATCAGCCGTCTCAGTCGTGGGGCGCCAAGGGCCTGGCCATGGCGCAGCACGCGGCCATCATTCAGCGCATGGCGGGCATGGCGGCGGCGGCTGGCATGCAGCAGGCCTTCGGCGGCGGCATGGGCCAGGGAATGCCCGGCCTGGGCATGCCGCCCGGTCCCGGCAACGACGCCATGTCCTCGATGTATGGCAAGCCGCCGCCCTCCATGGGCTCCTACGGTGGGCCCGATGCAAGCGCAGGCATGCGGCGGCCGCCGCTGCCGCCCAGCGGCGGCAGCGTGCCCGCCGAGTTCGCGGCGCTGCTGGCGGCCGGTGGCATGGCAGATAGCCATGCGCTGTTCGCCGAGACCATCAAGGCGCAGATCCACGCGCAGCATGGCGCGCGCATGGTGCCCAACCTCAGTGGTGGCGGTGCGCCGCCGATGATGGCCGCGGCGCCGCAGCCAATTCCTGGCCGCGACAGCCAGGGCTATGACGTTGCCACGGCGCAGTACGCGCAGCAGGGTGGCTCACAATCTGGCGGCGGCGCGCCGCCCTCGGACAGCGGCAACCTCTCGCGGAGCGCCCCATCGGCAAGCGCACCGGTGAACCCCGACCTGCTCCCAATGATCAAGGAGATCTGGAGCAAGCCTGGCCAGCAGATAGCGGCCTGATTAGCGCCCGGTTGTGCGCAACTGCGTTGGTATTCGAGAGCTTGTGGGCTTTTCCCCTCGACGTGTTGTTTGAGAGAGCGGGCGGTCCGGTTGCAGCCGCTCGTGGCTGCACGTTGCTCGTTTCTCGTCTGTGCACTAGCTGTTTCATGATGCCGGGCGGAGAAACTTGTATGGTGCATTCATGTGCGCGCGTAACATGGCGTGCACACGCAGCTGGGCCGCAAGACATATGTCAGCGTGTGATCGATCATGGCAAAGGGAGTGAGACGACTGTGCCGCAGCCGCGCACCTGACTGGGCCCCGTGATTGCAGGGAGGCCTCCCAGTTTTGCTTTGCGCGGATATTTCCGCAAACCAACCGTGTCTATCGTAAAGTGTATGTATTTGGGTAAACGTGTGTGCCTATTCAGCTGGTGGCTGCACGCGATCAAGTGCATGGACACTAGCGTGGGAACCAGGCAGCTAGGTGCATGTTGTCTTCTTTCTCTTATCCACACGGATTGCAATCTTTCTACGGCTCGAACTCCACACGGGTCACCCTAACGGCGAGAGCGGAAGGAGAGGGACACGACGACGATTGAGTATAGTGTGAGGATGGCCAAGATGTGTGCTCGGTATGCCTTGCTTGTCTTTTTCGGTTGGCAAGCATCCGACAAGTGGGCCGCGTCCAGACGCTTTGTTACATGTGGGGCAGGTGGTGACGAATGATGACGGGGGGTCCCGCTGTTTGGGTGGCTCCTCCCCTGACGGAGTTTGAGTGGTGACCATATATGTCAGCAGGCAGGCAGGGACGGGCTGGGCGACGCACAAAGTAGGCATGCAAGGAGTTATCGTATTGCTAATAACTGGGGTGGGCTTTGCTGCGCGAAGGATTAGTTGTGGGGTGGATAAGCAACTCACGGCCAACGCCGAATCACCAAGCCATGGAACGTGCCACAATGCACAACTGCACCCGCTCTTAACGCGGCTGTAAACATACGTACTGAACAGCTGGTGCTGCCGCGCAGCCAAGCGGTGTTGCATCCACCAGTGTGCCGCGGTGTGTGTGTCTGGTGCTATCGCCTGGTTGGGCGCCCGGAGCGTCAGGAATGCGCGTCAGCAAACTACCCGCCTGGCAGCCAATCAGCACCGCATTGGTACAGTAACTCCGGCGTTACGCCAGCCCCGCGCTCCTGCCTGCTGTCGCAAATGTTGCTGGACTGTCACTTTCGTCGTCGTAGAAAGCTCACTGCCCTCAGGGGGGGGACGGAAGGGGGGAGGAAACAAAGTGCCAGACCCCGTGCCCCCAAATCCCCCAGCTGATTCCGGCCTTGACAAGTTTTGGAAACAATCACCTATGGAAATAAACGCTACATTGGTTGCTACAGGGGCCTCTGGGCCTGCTGAGCAGTTCACGAGCCACGGGACGTTCCAAGCCGTGCACAGGGATCCAAGTCATCCAACCGTCCAGGCGTCCAGCTGTGTCACCGCGTCGTGTCCTGGAATTCCCAAGACACCGCCACAGAAAGCTTACAGCCCTGCACTCCCTGCACACGCTGCTGGAGCGTAGGCTGCGCAGCGGTAGCCGATAGGGCCGTAGGGCCTCCAGCACCGCACGGCGACACACCCCCGACGTTGGGTCAATCCAACGGCCATGGTATGACACCCCCAGTTTCAAACTCTTGCGCAATCACTGTCTTGACTCTGAATGTCTGCAAGCTTGACTCGCCGCATCCTGCATCCTCAAGCAGTGAACTCCGTGCAACGGACCAACGAATAAACTCTTGCAGCCTGCACCGCCACCGGCCGTCCCAGTCTGTGCTGTACCAGCTTGACAGACGTCCCTACACACGGGGTCCTGACAAAGTGCCAACGGACCGCCTGACATACACCTGCTTCTATTGCATTCGCGGCGGTCTTTATCCAGCGCCCTACCCTACCTCTTTCAAGCCACCCACCCAAGCGCGGGAGCCAGGCGCTCGCTCTCGCACCTAGCTCACTAGCCACTCTTACGGGCTGTCGGCCTTTCCTCCACGAAACTCACATCCTAGGCGGTAGCCCGCAATTGACGGACGCCGCGATACGCTGCAGACATGAGGCCTGGAGGCGCGCCACGGCCAAGGTCCTCGCTAGTCTGTTTACTCGTATGAGACCTTGCCGCCAGCTGAGGGACAAGTGGCGGCAGGAACATGAGAAACGGTCAGCACCTGATGATTGAGCAGCAAGCCCGGGCAGGGATTATGCACAGGGGCCTGGGCGCCGTTCCCTCCCGCCGGATCAAACCTCAGTCAGTCGCCCCCTGTGCACCGCACATGTGCATTAAGCGGCGGCTCTTCACAGCCTCCCCGTGCCCTCTCGTAGTCAGATGCGGCGCCAGTCGCTGCTTACCCGTTTCGAGCTGCTTCTTCATGGCCTCCGCATCCGCCTTGGACACGCCTGCCTTGATGAGTACCGGTGCCTTCTCCACCTGCGCACCCAGCACGCGTAGTCATATGCACATCGCGCGTCAGGTCGACATCATATGCCGGAGTGGCTGGCACGGCGTGTCGTGTGCGTGTGCGTGCCCTGGTCCCGGAATCCATGGTACCCTTCCTTGCAGCTTGCCACGCTTGATTTGCAAGCGAATCCACCCATGCCTGCTCCCACCGCCTTCCCCATCTTCCCCATCCTGTCCCCAGAACGCACCAGCTCCTTGGCCTCCTTCAGGCCCAGGTTCGTGAGCGCACGAATCTCCTTGATGACCTTGATTTTCCCCTCCGCGCTGAAGGCCTCCAGCTTGACATCAAACTCCGTCTTCTCCTTCTTTTCTTCCTTCTTCTCGGGCGCTGCTGCGGCAGCGGGCGCAGCCGCTGGCGCAGCTTGCGCAGCAGCGAAGGGCATCGCGCCCATGCTGAAGGCGGGCTGCTGCACGCCCAGCTTCTTTCTGAGAATCTCTGAAAGCATGCTGCATTCTAGTACCGTAAGGCCCATGATCTCCTCCGCCAGCTTCTGCACCTTGGGGCTCCCAACTGCGACATCAGCCGTGCCACTGGTGCTTGGCTGCGGCTGTGCAGAGAACGAGCGCAGCGTCGATGATCCAAGCAGTACGCATGACGCCTGCTCGCCCAGCCGCTGCACCGAGCCTGTCCGCGCCAGCCAGCCCAAGCCCCTCGACAGCATTTTTAGCTCTAATAGATCAGGCGTTATACGCTTGTTATATCACGGGGTTAAAGAGGTCTGTCTCCCGAAAGACCTGTGTTTCTGCACTGATTGAACTGACCACACCTCGCGCGGCGTCTACAGCAAGCCAGTGGTAAAGGATGTCCGTGTGCGTATCGGTATTGAGTTACAAGCGCGTCACCGCGACCGACCGAGTCATGGGCGTGCGCCGGCATGACACCTTGCGCACACCTCGGCTTCCACACATGGCGTGGGACCTCCATTCCACACCTGGTGTAGAAGTTCATCGCTGCAAAACAACGCAAGCTTTCATACTTCCGTGTGCATACAGTAAGTTCGCGCTCGAGGAAAAGCCTGTAGCCCAAGACCCGACCCCAAAACGCTGAGCATTTTGACTCGAGCCATTCCGTGCACCACTCTCCTGCCCCAATCGGCCCGCGCACTTGCTTGTGAGAGGCGTATCACCAATATGGCCAGCATGTGGCCCTTGTTAGGCTCAGGGCGCGCGCGCTCTCGGCCCTTCGCTAGCGCTGATCCCTAATGGAGCTCCGTCGCGACATTTCCTCGTTCAAGGTGGGGCTGTTGAGGTATTTACCAGAAGCAAGCGGTGGGATTACCGACTTCTCGACCTTTGGCTAGCCGGTTGCGCGCCACATTTACGCTCTGTGGTTCGCTCTCCGCTCGCATTGCCGCAGAGACGTAAACCAAATACCGCCAGCACCTCTGGAGCCTCTAATAACAAGTCTGCAACTTCGGGCCAGCACCAGCGCAGCTTTCAAGTACTCAGCGATGCTGATCACGGCCCCCGCACCCGCCAGCGCTCAACACCGCCACCGGAGTATTTCGCGCAGCTAGCACAAGCTCCATGGCGCTCCAATGGCGCTGCTGAACCACCACCTCCCGGGCCCGACGATGACCATGACTTCGTTGCCGGCAGTCCAGCGGCAGCCGCGCCGTCTGCTGCTGCTGGAAGTGTTGGACCCAGGCAGTTGCATCCGGAGCCACAGCCGAAGCCTGCCCGCTCGACAGCGGACACAAACGCTCGTCGGCATGCAGCATGGGCGAGCTCGTATGCGCCTTTCGCCCTTCTGTCCGCCCAGTACAACGGCAGCAGTGCTGATGGCGTTCGAGCTCGCCGCCCTGCATGGCAGGAGGAGGAGTTCCAGCAGCGGGTCAGGGAGAAACTGCTGCAGTGCCCGTGCTGCGCCACGGAGGTCGAGCCGCAGCTGGTGTTCACGTCCTGGCAGCTCAACGACCCAAACTCAAAGCTACACTTCATGACAGCAGACGGCAGTGTAGAGGTCCCTAAGCCCGTCTACTGCTGTCGGGTCTGCAAGTTCGACCGGCGCGTGCACGCCTTGGAGGTGGGGTGCTTCCCCAGCTCCCCTACTAACCCTGAGGCGTGGTTTGACAACACGCTGATGGAGCTGACGCACACGTTGCGATCACGGGCGCCGTATCCAGCGAACGCATGGGCAGCTACGTTGGAGCTCACGTGCCCACCGTGCATCGTGTCGCGTATGCTACAATTCTGCCTACTTAGAAGGTACCGGGCTGACGTACGGTGACCTAATTGAGCACCTGTGGGCCGACATTCGCAAGCACTGGAGTATTACCGCGTACATGTCGCCCGCAATGCGGCAGGACTTCATCAGCGGCTTGGTAGGTTTGCAGGATGAGAAGGGAGGGCGAACAACAGTACTTGTATGCCTTGCTTGCTTCTGGTTGCTGACACGTAATGGTGACGCCCGCAGGTGCGCGCAAGGCACGAGAAGAAGGAAGAGGGCCTGGCAGCGCAGCTGGTCAAGTGGACACAGCGTGCCCTATCACAACGATTGCAGCTTGAGACCAGGTGCGTGGGGACCCCGTTTACTGCTTGAGTTGTGATTGCGAGCTCGCACCGAGGTTAGTGTGTCGTGTGGTGATTGCAGACTGGCGGAGCTGGGCGCAACGCCTCCTGCGCCGGGTCATGCGCCCGCCAACCCACGTACAAAGCTGGTCGCTGCGCATGCAGCGTTTAAGCAAGGCCAGGGAGCAGGTTCAAGCGCAGTGCGCGTGAGTGGGGAAGCAGGGGTGGCGCGTCCAATACGCTGGCATGTTTGACATGTATACCTGTACCAACGCCTGTTCCAATGCTCAACTGAGCCAACACACAACTGGTGTCCTTTTTGCCTGCTGTTATGCAGACGCGGTTGGCGTGGAAGCATGCGTACCAGGAGCAGCTGGAGGAGTTTTACGCGCTTGGCAAGCAGCTCCCTGGTCCTGCGGTTCCGCTCACGGGCGCACAGGTAGAACTGGCATCGAAGCGGGATGCATTAGAGAGGCAACTGGCGGCAACCGAGCAGGTGCACAACATAGAGCGGTGGCCTGAGAATGATGCTGAGTTTAGGCGAACTGCGGAGGAAAGGAAGCTGTTCCGGTTGCAGAAGCTGGAGCGGGATGTGACCCGCGACCATACAAAGTATGTTAGTCTGTGCAACAGACTCGCACATGCCGACGCCATTGGGCGGCATGAGCGTGACCTGATGCGCAGGAGGTCCGCGAAGCTCGAGACTGACATAGCAGCCGCATTGAAAAAGATGCGCACATTGCTTGCGTATCCAGGCAATGGCCCCTCGTACACCACGCGGGATGTGGACAATTTTTCTAATTCATTTACTGTGCCAGTAGCTGGAGCAGATGGGGGCGGCGCGAGTGGTGATCAGGTGATGCCTCCGTGGTCGGGTGTGTCCGAGTTCCCGTGGGCGGTGCCAGAGGTGCAGGATGTAGTGCAGCGTTGGATGCGCTGCACTGAGGAGTGTGCAATTTTACACCGCGAGGTGCGGGATGTAGTCGACTGGTACAGCCGCAAGATTGCATACATGCAAGCAAAGAAGCGTGAGCTGGAGGCGGCGCTACAGTCTGATGACCCCAATGCGGTTGTGCTTGCAGCTGGTGACGTAGCCACGTGGCGTGGGTCTGAAGCTAATAAGTACAACGCCGCAGGTCAGCATCATGAGGCAATGTGTGTCGTACAAGGTCAGATCAAGTCGTTGGATAGCCAACTGGTGAGGGTAGAGCGCCTGCTGCGCACGGCGACCGATGCCCAGGCCAAGATCGAAGACATGACACGGTCTGGCGATCCTGGTGTGACGATAGCGGTTGGCACCACAGGAGTGTCGGCTGAGGAGGAGTCAGGGGAGGAGTTGGAAAGCGAGGTTGAAGGCGCGAGTGATATGTTTGTGTCGGAGTCGGAGTCGGAAGATGAACTGTAGCCAAATATACCGGTCCCTGACTATTCCCGGCCCTGCGCAGCTGGCTACGCGTGTGTAAGCATGTTACAGTGTTGCTGCAGCAAGCTGAAGCTGCGGGCGACTGTGGAAGTCTGTACGGAAGCCCCACCCCGCCTGCCGTGCATGCAACTCCAACCCGCCCGCGGGCTTAATCCACTCCCCAGCCCCCGCCGCACACGCCCCTGACTATTCCCGGCCCTGCGCAGCTGGCTACGCATGTGTAAGCATGTTACAGTGTTGCTGCAGCAAGCTGAAGCTGCGGGCGACTGTGGAAGTCTGTACGGAAGCCCCACCCCGCCCCAAAACCAGGATCCACCGGTCAAAATGATTCCTTGCTTAGTCACGTTCACGTGCGTAATGTCATTGTCATTCTGTAGCTTGGTGCATATCAAACGAGTCAGGGTTGGTGCGATGAATGTGGTTAGTAAATGTTGTATCCCAGCATGTGCTCCAACACGGCCTTAACAGTCTCCTGCACCACCACGGCACCTCCATCCTGAACAGCGCGCCCTGCTGCAAGCCGGCGGCCCACCTCCACCATGGCGTACCCGCAGCTGTCTCCGTCAGCCTGCTGTGGAGTTTTCGTCGACATCTGCACCTCCCACACGCCCAGCTGCAGGCGCGGCCCAAACACGACTTGGCACGGCACGGACACAGGTGGGAACGTGCTGCTTTTCGCCTTGGCAAACTGCGCCTGCAGCATCGCCACAGCCTGCTTATGTGCCTGGCCCGGGCGGCGGGTTAGAGAGTCGTACACGGTCATGCTGTGCATAATTGTGTCGACCTCGACCAGGAACCAGTGTGTGTTGGTGTCGTTGAAAGGCACGAGCCAGGTGGGGTACGCCCATGCGTCCAGATCTGGCAGGTTGTAGGCTGCCCGCCGGCGTGCTGTACTTGGCACTGCACGCAAGTCGTGCACCCCAGGCGCTTCTAGCGCCTTCGCCACCTCTAGCGAGTCAACTGGCAGTATCAACCGCTGTGCCATAGCGGCCTCCTGCAGCCACAGTGCTTGCCCACACGCCACAAACTGATCATCGGCCCACACACGCTGTGAAGCGGACTTTCCAGTGCGAGGCAAGTACCCCGCGGCCGTGAGAGCACGCTCCACGCACGGCCTGCGAAGCTCTGTGCGCGCGCCAGTTGACACAGAGACGATCACCTGCGGAAGGGTACCAGTGAAGGCACGGCTCGTGAGCTCCGTGAAGTCGGTGATGTCCGCCTCAGGCACGGAGCCACGAGCCGTAGCCGCAGCACCAGCAGCGGCAGCACCAGAAGCTGCCGCACCAGCAGCCGCGGCACTGGCAGCCGCGGCTTCAGCGGCCATGGCAGCAGAGCGCCCTAAGGCAGGAACAAACGGGCTCGCAGAATCCACGGCCTGGCACAAGAGGTCCTGCAATCGGCAAAGCAGGGCGCCGTGTGAGCGGAAACTCAATGCCCCAAGACGTGCACAAATTCGAGCGCCTAATTGCGCAAACCCTATGCCCACTCACCAAGTTCGCCATCGGGTGGTGTCCCGGCAGAAGGCCAGACCGCTCTGCACCGCCGCAGCCGCCATGATGCAGACCACCAGCCGCCTGACCTGGGCATGCAGCCGCCGCAACTGCAGCGGCGGCTGCAGCTGCAGCTGCAGCTGCTGCGAGCACTTCTGTAGGCGCGGATGAGAAGGCAGACCGGAGTACCATCAAGGCAGCCTCCGCTGGGCCGCCATTGCTGCCTGCGCCCGCGCTGCCCGGCCTGGGTGCTCCCACCGCCGCTGCGACCGCAGTGGCGGCCTGAGCAGCCGCGGCCGCTGTGGCTGGTGGAACAGGCCGCAGCAAAGGCAGCGGCGCGACAGCTCCCACCGGAACGCCGCCCACACCCACACTGGTGCCATCCACGCCTATGCCACCCACGCCGGTGCCGCCCACGCCCGCGCCCGCGCTGCCCGGCCTGGGCGCTCCCGCCGCCGCTGCGACCGCAGCGGCGGCCTGAGCAGCCGCGGCCGCTGTGGCCGGTGGAACAGGCAGCGGTACAGGCAGCGGCACAGGCAGCGGCACAGGCAGCGGCACAGGCAGTGGCGTGATGGCTCCCACCGGACCGCCGCCCACACCCACACCGGCACCGCCGCTGCCCACACCGGCGCCGCCCACGCCCGCGCCCGCGCCAACCGGCCCAGGCGCTACCTCCGCTGCTGCTACTGCAGCAGCAGTGGCGGCCTGAGCGGTCGCTGTGGCTGGCGGCACCGGCAGCGGCACCGGCAGCGGCACAGGCAGCGGCGCAACAGCTCCCACCGGACCGCCGCCCACACCCACATCAGCGCCGCCGCTGCTGCCACTCGGCCCTCCCGCTGGCCCGGCCGGCAGGCCCTGCAGCTCGGCCGCTGCGGCTGGCGCCACCGGAGCAGCAGCCGCTGTAGCTATCCCGGCACCAGCAGATGGCTGTTGCTGCTGCTGCTGCTCCTCCGTCTCCTGCAGCTTGCGCACTGCCTTTTCGGCCATGTCCGCAAGTTCATGGATAACACGGCGTAGTTCAGGGTCTGCGTCTACTGCGGTGTTGAGACGGCCGGTGATGAACACCTTATGGCCCTGGCGGGGAAGGACTTGTAGCATCAGGGAGTCTCCGCCGTGGTCACCCGCCGCTTTCTGATGCTGCCGTGCCGCCACATTGTGCTTGCTGGCGGTCCGAGCAGCGCGTTCAGCCAGCAATTTCTCTGCACGGGGGTAGGGACATGTTCAGGTACTACCTTAGGGGATCGCGAAGGCAAGTCGCCGAGCCCCAGCCCCAGCCCCAGCCCGACCCCGACCACCCCGACCGGGGCCCCCACCTCCCACCCACGCCCCCACGCCACTGCGCACCGTTCGGCTTGTGCAGCTCCAGCGCGCGCGCACCCATCACCTCCACCACGCATTTGTCGCATGCTAGGTGGGAGGGATCGCGCACTGTGTACGTGGTCAGCGTCACGCCGGGGTCGTCAGGGTGCAGTCCCTTGTGCTCGCTGAAGAGCTTCGTCCACTTGCCCGTGCCCCGGTCGCGGCCCAAGCACTCCGGATGGAATGAAAGTGGCTGCGCTCCATACTGGCAGTCTGGTAGAGCGCAGGAATGCCGAGCGCCGAGCGGATGTTCTCCACGTCGCTGCTGCTGATGTGGTCGCCAGTCCTGTGCTGATTATAGAGTGATCTTAAACTGGATACGCCGATGCAAACCTTTATTGGCAAGGCCTGCTTGGGGACTGAGTGATCAGGAAGCCCCACAACCAGGCAGGAGCTACACCCGCAGCGCTTCTGGGGCATATCTTCAATCAAGGAGACCGCATGCGCAAATATCGCGGGCCATCAATGCCCAGACCGCGTGCACGAAATGGCTCGAGTCAAAATGCTCAGCGTTTTGGGGTCGGGTCTGGGGCTACAGGCTTTTCGTAGTGGCGCTAGTTCAGTAAATGTATCCTGAAGTATGAAAGCTTGCGCTATTTTGCAGCGATGAACTTCTACACCTGGTGTGGAATGGAGGTCCCACGCCATGTGTGGAAGCCGAGGTGCGGATTAGCTCGGCATGAGCATGAGCATGTTACATGGCTTGAAGTCCATGCGGCCCCACTAACTCCTTTGAGTCCGGAGGCGCGATGATAACTAAACAAAGGGGAATCAGCTAGCGGTTGCGCAATTCACTAGACCGAAGCGTTGTCACCGCGTGCAAGTAAGCAGCTAGCTTTTGAACGTCCGTGCCAAGCATAGCTCTTTTCATATCACTACCTGTAATACCCACTGCTTCCCTCAAGCTCGCGTACTTCGTGCATTCCAGCAAGACGTGCTTTTCGTCTTCCACGCCTCCATTCCCGCACAGCCTACACACCCGTTGCGCCCTAGCCCGGTACTGTCCCCCCGCCTGGGGGCGGTTCACTTCCAGGTCCCAGCAGCCCAAACGAAAGCGCATTAGGGCTATCAAATGCTTATGCGCCACGTACTGCCTCATATGGGCTAGTCTGCCTTGCTCAATCGATGCATCTTTTAGTGGCACTCCCATCCACTGCAGATACCTGCACATTTTCACCCCCGGCGCGCCGCCCACAGAGCGCCGCCCCCCACTTTCAGCAAACGATCGCGGGTCAGAGTGAAGACTAGTAGCCTCCCATTCGTGCATAAGTTTGCTGGAAAGCTCAGCTAGGAGCGTCCCAACCGGCAGCTCAGTTCGAAGCAACCATGCACCCAGCGCAGCCTGGCCTTGCGGTGCTTTTTCGGACCAGTCGTAACCTAGCTTCCTGCATACCTTATACAGCTTGCTTACCCAGCACATCCCCTGGAAAGCACTTGCTACTGCCGTGTTCACAGCATCCTCCAAGAACGTGTGCGCGAGTGACTTTTCTTGCTTGACTATGCGGTTCCAAAAACCAAAGACCAGACGCGCCCAATGCAGATGCATTGGGTATGCCGCGAATTCAGCATAAAGCAGCCTGTGTGTTGGCTTACGCACCCCAGCCGCTCTCGCAAGGAAAGACGTCTGCAGCGTCACCATTGGGTCAACCAAGGCCTTCTCGAACAGCGTGCTGGCCTTCCGCCATTTGCCACGTATGGCCCCTTCCTGTGCGCGATCATAGCCACCGTAGCTGACCCCCTCGAAGAGAGAGTACAACGCGTCCGGCCCCCATATCTCTACACCATAGGACAATACCGATCTCACTTGCACATCGAAACAGGTGTGCATAACGTCAGGTGCCAAACAGCCCCTCTTGTCTAGCGCAGCTATCAAACCGAGAGCAGCTCTTTTACCCGCGGCAATCAGCTCCTGGTAGCAGGAATCGAACGTCGTGGCTGGCCCGTAGTAAAGGCCTAGGTACCGCGCGCGCCCCTTCACAGGGATTCGCACGCCTCCGTACCTAAGGGCAGTAGCTCGCACCGCAGACAGTTGCCTCTCTACTGAGGTGCCAGCAAAAACCATGATCTCACACTTGCCTATATTCACACGCATCCCGAAGGCCTCACAGAACTCATGCAACCTGTTTAGCAGGAACTGCATGCGATGGATGGACAGCGCACAGAACGTCAGATCGTCAGCGTACAGCAGGCAGGCCACAAGCTTGCCGCCAATCTCAGGTGCCTCATTACTCCACGTGCGACTGGGTAGTTCGTGCCTATCCCATGCATCTATGTAATCGGCCAGGGCTTCAATGAAGATCCCAAACAGGTCCGTGCTTTTAGGGCATCCTTGCTTAACCCCCTGCAGTGATGCAAACAGGCTGCTTAACTTGCCGTTCACTTTCACCCTTAGGCAGACCTTCTGATAGCATCTCTCTAGCACCGTCAACATGTGCCCGCTCACCCCTCGCTCAGCCAGTCGTTGCCAAAGCACCCATCTAGGCACTTTGTCGAACGCCTTCTCAAAATCAATCTGACAAACAAACAGCGGTTTTGCCCCGATAGCACTGTGCTTATGCGTAATGTGCCGCAGCGCGAACAGATGGTGGGCTGTGCTGTACCCAGCCCTGAAAGCCGCCTGACAGCGATGCCTTCCCTCCGTAACGTCGCCAAACTGTGCGAGCCGTGCCTGGTTGAGGGCGGCGTAGCACTTAGCCAGCGTGCCTCCCACTGCTATGCCTCGGTAGTTCGTACGATCCCCAGCTTCTCCCTTCTTCTTGTACACCGGCGTGAGGTGTGATTCCTCAAACTGCGCAGGGTAATCACCTAGCATCCTAATGCGCTCCATCAAAGCCGTAAGGGCTGGTATAATGGCGTTGACCGTGGTGGGGTTTTCCCCCTCCGTGCGGTAGGTGCATTTCTTGTAGCATTCACTGGGCGCCTCTTCTGGCCCACACGACTTATTGTTGCCCATTTTGCCAACCGCATAGTGCACCTCGTCTTGCGTAAAGCTTGCGTTAAGCACCTCGTCAGCCTGCCGTGTACGTTCTGCGACGGCAGCACAGCCTAGAAGCGTCTGCGTTGATCCCTGCCTGCCAATACCGTTTACGTAGCTCAAGATTTCTACTACCCTGGCCTCCGCGTCGCTGGTGCGCTCGTGCAAGCCTGCATTATAAAGGCCATCGAAATAAGTACTCCACTCTTCAACATCCTCAAGCGGACACTCGCCTGCCTGCCCACCCTTCAACAGCTGCCAGAGCTTGCGGGGGTTTGTGCGGCATGCCTCGGCATGTCCGCGCAGCGCCTGATGCTCGTAACTAGCCTTGGCCTCGCGCTTTACTCTGTTGTAAACACGCCTCGCCTCCCTTAGGGCAGCGTATTCTGGCCCGTCCCTACTTTTGCCCTTGGCAGTCGCTGTCAACTCCAACACGCCACGCCTATGCTCCCCGCATGCCGCGCTCCACCATGGGGCGTCTTGCCCACCTCCACATGGCGGCCGGCTTTGCCCGGAATTTCTCCAAGCCTTCATCATGCATCTACGTAGTAGCTGCGCTAGCCGCTCAACCCCTTGCGTGGTGTTGATGCCACTCGTGTGATCGGCAAGCTCATTTTCCAATCCTGCTAATTCATTACGGCCGGGAGTGGCGCATGGGGACGCAAGTGACACGCACCCTCCATAAGGGCGGACTGGGCGGGGGGCGCTCAAGTCCCGCCGGGTATGTGTGTTGATTCGGTGGTGTAAGAACCCTAAGTTGTGTTGAGGTTTGGCCTGGGCGGCGAAGACCGCGGGGAAATCTTGGGGGAAATGCGCGTCGCTCCGCGTCCACACTGGCGTCCCTGGCGCACACAGCTTGGCAGCTCGCCACCAGCGACCAGCTCAGTTCCCAGCCTCTGGCGCTCGATCAGCGTTCCACAGCCGCTCTGGATCTATGGCAACGTGATATTGGTAACGTGAACGGGAGCTTGTGGGCGCACGGGTACACCTGCTTTTGCTTGCGCCTGGGCTGGGCGTAAACTGTTTCTCGGGACTTGAGTTCAGCTACTGCCCCCTGTTCGCCGTGTAACACCGAATCCACCCTGGCGTCCGCGTAGCCATGCTCCCCAGCGTGGGCAGCACGCCGTGGCGTGCGACCATTGAGCAGATCGCCATGCTTTGCTGCACCAGGCAATTCTCGTAGGGCAGCTACACATGTTATCTGGTATGGGTGGGAAGGCGCGGCTGTGGGAAGGGCGCAGAGGACACGGCGTGCAGCCCGGCACGCTGGCCCGAACGGCAGCCCGCCCGCCCAGCCCCGCGCTGTGTCTGCCTCTCAGCGCCTGTTACCGGCCCCATGCCCGTCACACATACACTATGGCTACTACGGCTCCAAATATGAATGCGACATCGCTTGGGTGCCCTTCGGCGTTCTCGACTGGCGACGCGTGCTCAATGCGCCCATCCGCACGGCCATCAAGCTAGTCGTCGCCTGCAGGCTGTGCCAGTGCATAATTATTCCAATACCACACAAGGGATAACCATGGATGGGTCTTTCCGGCATACTGTTTAGCAGCTCAGTGCTCATCTCAACTCGAAATGCTGAAGCTCTACATTCACTGGGATGGCGAACCGGCATTTACAAAGGTAACTGAGCGATTCAGGACCGTGCAGCAATTTATGGTGCTGTGCCCAGGGTAATCAGGAGCCACGACCCGGCGCAGCGACACTGTCGGACCCCTTGCGCGCCCAACTTGAACACGCAGGTCGCCAAGTTCGGGGCGGGGGCCACCGTCCAGGAACTCCGCGCCCAGTGTTGGGAGGCTCTAGCAGTTCGCGAGCCGGCCGTCGCAGCCGCGGCCGGGCCCGGCGGCGGCCCTCACTCCCTGGTGCTCCTGACCGGTCCCAAGCGGCGGCCGCTGCCGCAGGCCGCGGCTCTGATTGACGTCGTGTCGGCCGGGCAGGACATCTTCTTCGCACTGAGTGAGAGCACTGCAACATCCAGTAGCTCCTCCGCGGCGGCAGCAGCCCCAGCAGCCCCGGCAGCCCCGGCAGCCCCAGCGGCGACTGCGGCTGCTGTTGGCTCATACGGAACGGCTGCTACTGCGCGGGGCGCAGCGTGCCTGGCAGCAGCCGGCGCCTCGTCCAGTGCCTCAACAGCTACTGCGCAAGCTGCAGGCACAAGCACGTCGGGCGCTGGGACGAGCAACATCAGCAACACCGATGCTTGCGCCGGCGCCGGTACTAACGCCGGCCAAGGGAGAGGCGGGGGCGCCGGCCGCAGCGGCAGCAGGCCACCTGCCAACACGCCCGCCGCGGCTATGGAGGCGGCCGCGGCGTCGACATCCCAGAAGGAGGCGCTGCTCCCGCTGGTGCACGCGTTTTGGCAGCGGGCGGCGGAGGCGGCGGCTCAGAAGAACTACCGCAGTGCCTCCGATATCCTTGAGCAGGTGACCGCGCAGCGTAAAGAAGGGGATGGGAGTCCAGCCAGGCAGTTGCCGGAGACGCCAACAACGTTTCGGGTCACGATCATGCCATATCGTTGTGATTATACCGCCTGGACCTGCTTTGCCTGCAGGCGCTGCTGCTTGCGCCAGGGCCCGCCTCCGTTGCGGCCTCCGCTGCGGCGTCCTCTGCCTCCTGCGCCTCCACGTCGTCACGCGCAGTGGCCGGGGCAGCGTCTGGCTACGGCGGCAGCGACGGCAGTAGCAGCAGTAGCAGCAGTGGCGGCGGCAGCGGCGCCTACACGGAAACGCTGCAGCGGTTGGCTCGGGTGTGGCTGGCGGCAGGGAACCCGGGCCGGGCGGTGCGCTGGGCGCTGCGGGCGGCGGAGGCGGCGCCGGGGGACGCGGGCGTGTTGGAGCTGTGCGGCGACTGCCTGAGGTGCGGGGGCGTGCCAGGGTGCCAGAGTGCCGGGGGCTGTGGCCCGACTGGCGCTGGGCGCTGGGCGCTGGCGAATGCAGTTGTCGGGGATTTTCCAGTGCGGGTGGGATGGGGTGTTTTGGGGTTGGGGGTTGGGCGGGCGACACGGTCGCGAGCCGCCCCGCCGTGCGCTGTGAGCTGAGCACAAAACACATCTTTTTCCGTCGCTGCAAGCATCTAACCACCCGAATCGACGTGTTTGCCACTAGCTGCCCTGATCCGCCCACGCACACCCGCCCACCCACCCCGCAGGGAGGGCGGGCGGCCGCGTGAGGCGGCGATGCACTACCAGTCCGCACTTGAGGTCCTGGAGGAGGCGCAGGAGCTGGTGCGTGGTGCGGCGCGGCGTGGCTTGGGGGCTGTGCATTCCCGTGCCCAAGCAAAGTGGGGGCGGGGTAGTTTATTCCAGTCCCGAAAGCAATCATTGCCAACCATTTTGGGGGAATGTCAGGTGCAGCGCCTGGCGTGCGACTCCTGACTGTGGGAGCCACCGCCCACATGACGTGCGCGCCCCCCCCGCCACACCGCCCGCGCGCTATCCGCAACCCGTGCAGGCGCCACGTGGCGGCGGCGGCGCTGCCGGGGGCTCCGGGCAGGAGCAGGACGACCTTCCGCCCAGCGACACGCAGCTGCGTGTGCGCCTGTCCCTGGCGGCGTGCCTGTTCGACATACCAGGATCCGCCTCGCCGCCCTACACCAACCAGGTGACTTTTTTTGTTTTAAGCAGCATGGGCCGCCGGTCGTGCTTCGTACGGATAGTCCCTTTGCTATGCCTGCGATCTCCTGCGTACCGCGTCTCCCAATGCGCTCCGCCCGAGTCAGTCAGTGATGTCGGGCTCTCGGTCCATGCCCGATGTGCTGGTGGCGCCACGTCAGGTGCCGCCAGCCGTACGGGCCGCCTCTCCCCCCTTCCCCCTCCGTGCTCCCTGTGGTTTGGGATCGCAGTCGTGGTTTTTGGGGCTTGGTATTAACTGACTCCCCGTGCATTCCTGTGGCCTTGGAGTTCCGTTGCAACTGGTTGAGTTCGGACGTGGTCTGGCATTCGCAACCCCCCAATGGTTGCTTTGGGGACTGGAATTGACAACCCCGCACCACCCCCACCCCCACCCCCACGCCCCCACCCCGCCATCCCCCTCTCTCCCTGATGTTTCCGTACGGGATTGGTTCAGAGTCAACCCCCTGCCCCCCGCAGGACCTGGCCGCCTCGCTGGTCATGGCGGCGCTGGAGGCCGACCCCGGCTGTACGGCGGCGCTGCAGCTGTACGGCCGCATTGCGGCGGCGCGCGGCCTGGCGGACGACGCGCTGCGGGTGGCGCTGCGGCTGGCGGTGGCGGCGCCGCAGCAGGCGGCCGCGAAGCGCCTGCTGGCCGAGTGCCTGCCGGTAGGGGGGATGGGGTGGGGGTCGGGTGGGGTGGGAGTGGTGGGGCGGGGGGTTGTGAGCACCGGCCCAATCTGTGGGGGGCTGCAAGGGTGGTTGGATAAGCGGTGCAGGACGCACTGGAGGCCAGCACTCTTTCTGCCACCACTGCACTACGTGTGATAGCAGCAGCACACGGCACGCGCCGGCCGTCGCCATCGCGCCTGCCGGTACCGCCACCGCCTGCAGGACGAAGCCGCCTGCGAGCACCTGTACTCGGAGCTCAACGTGCCGCCCGTGCCGGAGGAGGACGAGGAGGAGCAGGGGGACGGCGGCGGCGTGGGGCAGGGCGCGGCTGGCAGTAGCAAACCCAGCAGCAGTAGCACTGGCGGCGGCGGCGGCAGCAGCAGCGTCAGTGCGGCTGCGGCGCTGGGCTTTGTGGCCACCGCCATAAAGGACCACGGCAAGGTGCGTCTGGTGCTCCCTAACACAGTGCCGCACGCTAACCTCCCGGCGCCAACCTCCCTTCCGCTGCACGGCCCATGCAACCCACCACTGGCGTCCCGTATGATCACCCCCTCACCTGCAATCTTCAGTGCATCCTGTACCGCCGTTCCAACCACCTTTGGAGAATTGGAGCCGCCCCCCCCCCCGCCCCCCGTGCACGCAGGTGGACAGCTGCATCGCGCTGCTGCGGCGCGCGGCGGCGCTGCAGCCCGCCTGCGCCTCCTACGCGCTCAACCACGTGCACGCGCTGGAGCTGCGGCAGGGGCTGCAGCCCGCGCTGGCGGCGGCGGCCGCCTTCTGCCGCCGCGCCGCCGGGCCCGCGGCGCAGCTGGCTGGCGTGCCGCTCAAGGTGCGGCGGCGGGGGTGGGGGCGGGTGGGGGCTCTCATGCAGCATACCGTATGTGCGTACTGTGGCATCAAGAACAAGAAGGGTTGTAAGGGGAAGAGGCGGGGCCTCGGAGATAATGCGGTGTGGCGCGATAGGGCCGTGATGTTTCCTCTGGCACTTCCGGGGCCAGAGGGCAGAACGCCAGCAGTCCTTACCCCCACTCTTCTTGCCGACGTTCGTGCGTGTTGGCGCGCACATGCGAGGGTGCGGTCGTGTGAGGAGCGGCGGTGCTGTGGGCTGTGCTGTACGACATCCCTACCCGCCGCTGGCCCCCGCCATGCCCACCCCCCTCAGGCCCTGGTGCCGCTCCTGACCGGCCTGCCGCCACTGAACCGCGCCGCTGACCTGGACTGGTACCTCGCTTCGCCGCCGCCGCCGCCGCCACCGCCCGCCGCCGATGCTGCTACTGCTGGCAGCGATGGCGCAGGCGCAGCCCCTGCCGCTCCTGCTCCTGTTCCTGCTTCGGCGGCGGCGGCAGCGGTGACTGCGGGCCTGGCTGCTGCTACAGCCGTGGCGGCGGCGGCGGCGCCCGCCAAGTCGGTGTGCTACAGCCCCGACCAGCTGGACGCGCTGGCTCTGCTGTTCACTGCCGCCAAGCTGCTGTATGTGGGCGGGGCGCTGGGCGCGGCGGCGGCGCTGGTGGCGGCGGTGGAGCCGCTGAGGCGGTGAGGCTGGGGGTGTGCAAGGATGGTTGGGAAAGTGGTGCAGGATGCACTGAAGAGTGCAGGCGAAGCCGAGGCTGGGGAGAGGGGAGGCGTGAATGTGTGATTTGGGCGGGTGTGGCGGCGTGCCCGGTGTCCGTTGTTGTGATGGTTGCGGCGCCGGAGGAGCCAAGGGTTCGTCCTACATGGCCGTGGTGACGGCTCTCGTTGACCGAGGAGTGGCGCCCTCTCCTGCTCGTCCCTGCGCATTGGGCTTGGCATTAAGCTGGGCCAGCATAAACAAACCCCCTCGAAACCCGACGGCCCCCCGCGTAGGGCCTCCTCCGTGGAGCTGCACACCACCCTCATCCGAAACGAGGCAGCCTACTTCGGCTGCGTGCTGCAGCTGCTGGCAGCCCCGCACACGCCGCCGCAGCCGCCGCAGCCGCCGCAGCCGCAGCCCCCAGCCCCCGCTGCGGGCGCGGGCGCGGCGGCATGTGCGGGGGCGGGGGAGGCGGTGGCAGATGGTGTGGCGGCGGCTCCTGCCGCTGCTGCTGCTGCGGGCGCATCGGCGGGAGCCCGGCCGCTGTACCTGTGCGGCGACTCGCACTGCCTGTCAGGTGCGTGCGGCATACGGCTTGCATTGGCGATGGTGCATCGGCGCCGCTTGCTGCGGCCCATATTCAAAGGAGGAGGCGGGGATTGAGTCCCACTGCCGCCCTCCGGGTTGCGCTTACGTCCCGGCCCCGCTCCCCTGCTCTCTCGTTTGCAGTGCGTCTGGCCTTCTTCTACTTGGGCTGGAATTTACACCCCGCCCCGCCTCCCACCACCCTATGCCCCCACCCCCCGACGCAGCCGCCTGGCGCCACGTGACACTGCGCGGCGAGCAGCGCCTGCTGCGGCCGCTGCTGGTGACCGGCTGCAAGGTGGGGCGCGGGAGGGGGCTGCGCCAGGGAGGGGGGCCTGCGTTCGTTGTGACCCCGCCAAAGACTCTCCGCGCCGCCAGCCTGACACGGCACGCCCAAATCTTGTCACATCCCGCCACGCCTGCTTGCGACTTGGACCTATCCTTCACATGCGCCGCCCGTGCGCCCCGCCCCTCCCCTGCCCATGCCGCCGCCACTGTACCCGCCGACCCATGCCCAACAACTTCTTGACATTGCAACCCTTAACGGTGCGCCGCCCACCCCCGATCCCCCACTTAAATGTACCATCTTTGCAACCCCCGCTCCGGCGCCCGGCACTTGGGCCAGGTGTGGCACCTGCGGCCCGAGTCGGAGTTCTACCCCAAGACCCAGTTCGAATCGGCCATGCGGCTGCTGCCGCCCGGGGCGCAGGTGCGCGCTGTGGGGCTGGGGGCTGGGCACGTGTGGCGCAGTGAGCTGGTGAAGCCCATGACGCCTGCGGCAAAGCTGAATGCGCCCTCCACTCTCCCGGCCTTCCGCACCAGCCCCCGCCGCTCCCGCATCTGCACGTCTCCGCCCCCGACGCCTCTCCGCCCGCCCTTGCCAACGTGCCCCTGTGGCCGGCACTGCTGCGCAGGTGCTGCTGGTGCTGGGCGAGATAGACTGCCGCGAGGGGCTGCTGCTGGCGGTGCAGAAGGGCAAGGTTAGGAGGGGCAGGGTTGGGAGGCCTGGGGACTGAGGCCTGAGGACTGACCACCTGTGTGTTTTGGCGGGTCGGTGCGGAACCACCTTGCAACACCGTCAGGCGGAGCTGGAGGGGGGGCATTCGGCTACTTTTACACCACAACATGCACAAGAACCATCGGCGCTTCATTGACCCATACACACGCCCGTACACGCCCCCCCCCGCAGTACGACACGGTGGCCGACGGCATTGCCGCCACCGTGCGCATCTACATCGACCTCGTCAAGCGACTGCTGCGCGGTGATTTCCACACCGGCAGTAGCAGCAGCAACAGCAGCGGCGTCAGCGTCGGCAGTAGCAGCAGTGGTGCTGGCAGCAGCAGCAGCGGCGCGCCGGTCGAGGTGTTCGTGCACCCTGTGCCGCCGGTGCTGAACGAGACGCGGGCGCTGGTCTGCGCCTTCGCGGCGGCGCTGCGCGAGGGGCTGGCGGCGGCGGTCGCGGCGGAGCCCCAGGCGCTGGCCGGCCGCGTCCACTACCTCGACTTCTTTGACGAGCTGCTGCTACAGCCGGGCAGCAGCGCCGATGACGCCGCCGGCAGTAGCAGCAGTGGTGCTGGCAGCAGCTCCGCCAGCACCAGCAGCAGTATCACGCGCCAGCAGCCAAAGCCGGAGTCAGAGCCGGAGGCGGCGCAGGCGCAGGCGCAGCTGGCGGCTGCGGGGCCGCGGCTGCGGCCCGACCTGGCGTTTGACGGCACGCACCTGTCGCCCGCGTACGTGGAGCTGATGGATGCGGCGCTGGCGCGGTTGGCGGCGTGAGCCGTCGCTGGGCGGTGTGGCTGACTCTGCGCAGAGGGTGGTGGGCCTGAGAGCGTGTGTTAGGGGAGGACGCGCAACCGTCTATGAGAGCGTGTGTGCGCGAAGGGGCCAGGGGCGCATGCCCAGTGCATGGCAAGCATAGGAGCATCCGCAAGAGGCCACGAGCTGGCTTGCCAACGAGCCCTGGCGGTGGTGGCTTGGGGAGTTGGAGGGACCCGCAGGGCCGCAGACGGGGCCGCCGACTGGGCTCCACGGCCGGCGCCACCCTGGCGCCACTGTGCGGCGCTGAACGGTCGCGGCGCTGCTGGTTGTCGTCGCCCCGCCCTTTAGGCGGCTTCGAATGCCTTCAAACTTGCATAGTGTGGTCAAGGGGCATCGACTGGCCTGGCGCACGTCTGAAAATGCAACACCCGTGACTGCAAGCAGAAAACTGTAATGTTTGCGAGTGTAAAAGGCCAGTGCAGGCGCTTGCATTATAAGCAAAGGTATTTGTAGACAAGGGATTGCATTCTGCGGGCGCTGCAGGGCGAATTGTCGCGGATGCCGACCGATCCCGCGCCGAGCTTCGCCGCTGAAGTCCCGCGTGCGCGCCCTGGACCGGTCCTTTTGAAGGGCTACTTATTGCCCGTGAACTTATATCAAAGGTGCTTATGCGAGGGTGTTCAGGCCTCGCGAATCACCTCATAGAAGCTTTCTTGCACCAAGCGAAGTCCCAGATCACCGCGCCCACGACTTTACGATTCCTGTCAGGAGCTAAATCAAACTCAGGAGCACGGATGGCTTCCGCCGCCGCGCCCGAGGTGCGCGTTGCGACCTGTGCGCTCTCCCATGGATTTTGCAGCTCTGGAATCAAACTTGTGGTATGATATATAATCTTGGTCCGACTTGGGTGCTGTAAAACAGGGCGCCAAGGAGAACCGCGCTCGCCGCGACCTCCTGCTCAACATCCAGCACTCGGTCCAGAAGCAGTGGGCTGACGATAAGATTTTTGAGGCCAATGCGCCCAAGGGTGGGTGACGCGCGCGGTCTGGGCGCCGGGGGCACCTGGCTACGGGGGAGGGGGGCCTGAGGGCAGGACACGGTGGCCGACAGCCGTCGTGCCAGCGCCTGGACGTACATCGGCCGTGCGGGCCGCGCCGGTGACGGTTATTGCCGACTGAACATGCAACACACACTCGGACTGACTCAATGCCTGACCGGCGCGCCCCACAGAGGGCGAGCCCGTCCGCCCCAAGTTCTTCGGCAACTTCCCCTACCCCTACATGAACGGCCTGCTGCACCTGGGCCACGCCTTCTCGCTGTCCAAGGTGTGCGTGCATGTCACCTGTGGTGCATGAAGGGGGGAAGGCGGGGGAACGGGGGGGAGGATGGGGGGGTTGTCATGGACGTGGTGTATGATGCATGAAAGGGGAAAGGAGGGGGGAGAGAAGGAGGGCGGCAAAAGAAGGAGAAGCCGTGGCGGCTGGAGCCTGGAGGCGGGACGGATCCACAGGATGGGCTGCTGTCTAGGCTGGCGCTTGCGGGTGTGTGCGCAGCCCATGGGAGAGGGAGCCTGCGGGCACGCACCGGGGCAGTGGGCCGGCGCTGTTCCCGCTGGGGACACGCAGGCGGGACAGCAGCGGCCCAGCTGGAGCCCAGGGGTCCAGACCAAGGGGCTACACCGTCGCCGTTGCCCGTGGGGCGGGCCCGGGGGACACTGCCAGCCTGGCTGGGATCGGGCGCAGACGGCGGCGGCACGCCTGGCACGCCTGCCCTTCTGCACCCACCTGCCCTCCCGCCGCGCGCGCCCTCTCTTAACCCTCTACGGCCCTGCCCTGCCCTGGCCCTGTCCTGCCGCTTGCCCCCTGCCATCCCCCCCAGCTGGAGTTCAAGGCGGCCTATGAGCGGCTGTGCGGCAAGAACGTGCTGTTCCCGCAGGCGTTCCACACCACCGG